>JAMQGT020000050.1:0-131119 GCA_024447675.2 Pterophyllum scalare
CGAATATCACACACACACACACAAAAGACAATGAATATCACACACACACACACACAAAAGACAATGAATATCACACACACACACACACAAAGACAACGAAATATCACACACACACACACACACACACACACAAGACAACGAATATACACACACACACACACAAAAGACAACGAATATCACACACACAAAAGACAATGAATATCACACACACACACACACAAAAGACAACGAATATCACACACACACACAAAAGACAACGAATATCACACACACACACACAAAAGACAATGAATATCACACACACACACAAACACACACACACACACAAAAGACAATGAATATCACACACACACACAAAAGGCAACAAATATCACACACATGCACAAAAGGCAACAAATATCACACACACACGCACAAAAGACAAATATCACACACACACACACACACACACAAGACAATGAATATCACACACACACACACAAAAGACAACGAATATCACACACACACACACACACACACAAAAGACAACAAATATCACACACACACACAAAAGACAATGAATATCACACACACACACACACACACACACACACACAAAAGACAACGAATATCACACACACACAAAAGGCAACAAATATCACACACATGCACAAAAGACAACAAATATCACACACACACACACAAATTAATTTTATTCTAGATTTAACAGGGAGCCATTGAAGAGAAGCCAATATGGGAGAAATGTGCTCTCTCCTTCTAGTCCCTGTCAGTACTCTAGCTGCAGCATTCTGAATCAGCTGAAGGCTTTTCAGGGAGCTTTTAGGACAGCCTGATAATAATGAATTAAAATAGTCCAGCCTAGAAGTAATAAATGCATGGATTAACTTTTCAACATCAGTCTGACACAGGATGTTTCTAATTTTAGAAATATTGCGTAAATACAAAAAAGCGGTCCTACATATTTGAATAATATGTGCATTGAAGGACATTTCCTGGTCAAAAATGACTCCAAGATTTCTCACAGTGTTACTGGAGGCCAAAGTAATGCCATCCAGAGTAAGTATCTGGTTTGACATATGGTTTCTAAGATTTGTGGGGCCGAGTACAAGAATTTCGGTTTTATCTGAATTTAGAAGCAGGAAATTAGAGGTCATCCAGGCCTTAATGTGTTTAAGACATTCCTGTAGTTTAACTAATTGATGTGTGTCATCTGGCTTCATGGATGGATAAAGCTGAGTATCATCTGCATAACAATGAAAATTTATGAAATGCTTTCTAATAATACTCTAATAACTCTCATTTTTTCAGTGCTCCATAAGCAGCAGCAGCAGGACCAGCAGGACCTGCACACATCTTCTCTCAGGAGCTGTGGTGATGAATAGAGTGTGTCTCCTGACACTTGGCCTTGCAGGTGAAGCAAGGCTTTCGTACTATTTTCACTTACAAAAACCAGAGATAAAAAATGAAAGATCATTGTGTTGAAAGATTAGAAATATGTAGTGATTCGTCTAAGAGAACAAAAGGATCCAAACCATGCCAGCAAAGTCCCCTCACTGCAGAGGTCACCGGTTCAGGACTGTGCCATTCTCCTGTTGCTCACCACACATGCACTTGCCCCCTTGTCAGAAATGTAGTGAAAGATGATTTCTTTGACGTTATTGCTATTTTTCTGCTGACTTATTAAATTAAATATGGTCTTGTTTCTGCAATAAGCTTTGTTTTTATTTTATGCAACAGTCTGAAAACATCTGAGAACTAAGGAGAGCAGCTGCTGGAGTTTTGGGAGAGGAATGTTGTCCCATTCTTGTCTGATAAAGGATTCAGGCTGGGTCTTCTCTGTTTTCAGTTGGTGAATGGTCTGGACTGCAGGCAGGCCAGTTCAGCACCTGGACTCTTCTGCAACGAAGCCGTGCTGTTGTAATTGGTGCAGTGTGTGGTTTTACATTGTCTTGCTGAAATATGCAAGGCCTTGCCTGAAAAAGACATCATCTGGATGGGAGCACATGTTGCTCTAAAACCTGTGTATACCTTTCATCATTAATGGTACATTTCCAGATGTGTGAGCTGCCAGTTCCACAGGTACTGATGCCCCCCCCCTCCACACACACACACACACACACACACACATAAACATACACGCACACACACAAGGACTGTCAGGGATGCAGGATTTTGACCTGAGCGCTGATAACAAGTTGGATGCTCTCTCTCCTCTTTAGTCTGCTAAATTTCAGATTTCAATTAATGTGATTAATCTGACCACAGAACAGTTTTCCACTCTGCCTCGGTCCATTTTAAATTCCTATTGGTTCAGAGAAGACAGCAGCATTTCTGGATCATGTTCACATCATCACATTCTCTGCGTGACAGAGCTTTAACCTGCATTTGCGGCACGCTGAGCTGTGCTCGCAGACTTCTGGCAGTGTTCCTGAGCCCGTGCAGTGATTTCCATGACAGAATCGTGTCTGTTTTTGATGCTGTCTTGCCTGAGGGCCTGAAGATCAGAGACACCCAGTACTGATTTTCAGCCCTGTCCCATGCACACAGAGATCTCTCCAGAATCTCCGAATTTTGTTTGATATTATTGTACTGTAGATGATGAGATATTCAAAGAGGAACATTATTCTGATATTGTTCCACAAACTGTAGACACAGTTGTTGCAGACTGGTGAACCCCAGCTTGGTTGGGTATTTTTTTCTCACATATTGGATACGCAAGCATCACAGCCATCACAGCCCTCAACCACTTCTCCAGACCCTATTTACCGAGGCCTTCGCTATAGATCTAAATGCGCCCCAGTTATTATTGAAACAGTACAGGTCAGCAGTCTTACATGACTCAAAGTCCTCTGTGTCCAAACAACAAACCCCTTTGCTCTTTTCCTCTTGCTCTCCTCTTTGATGCAAAATCAGAATCTGACTGCGCAGTGTTTTCATCCATAGCATGGAACAGGATTAGTACCATGCAGCTCACCTGTGTGGAAGCACATGCATTTGTTTCATAGTGATTGAAAAGTTAGGGCGCCAGGAGGAAAAAGACTGCAAAAAATATAGTTTCAGGCTGACATAATTATGGGGAAGTACATTCAAATATGAAAACCAACAGAGTTGAAATTTCAGACCTCAAAGCATTTTTGTGGTTCAGCTCAGGAAAAACAAAGAAAGTTGGTAAGAAAGCTTACTATAGCTTGAACGTATTGACAAAAGCCTATTGATTAATAAGAAGATGCTTATTTACTATTCAGAGTGCATTCTGCTTTTTTTTTAATGATACAAGGAAACCATTTGAAAAAAGCAGGAGTGTAACGCTCTTATGTTTGTTTAACGGGCGAGTTGGATTTAAAGTATTTGGCCTCGGTCACGATCGTGACTCCTGCGCAGCTTCTGTTTTCTGTTTTTGCTCCATGTACAGGGAGTGAAACTTATGGTCACCTCGACCTCACACCCTCCCATTTCACTGTGGGTTAGCTCCAAAACACAGCCTGTGGTTTTTCAACAGAATCTACAGTTTGTTTTTTTTCATTCTCCCTGGTTTATGTTTTTGTACTCTCGCTCTTTCCTGCTCTTAGCCGGCAGAATCGAAACTTACTTAATGAAGCAATTTGAATTTAAAACTCCAAAGCTGCCTACCTGAATGCCAAATGGCATCCTCAGCACATGAAGATAGATTTGTTTTTTTAATAAGGACGTGGGAAGTGAATAAATAATCCTTGACACTTAGTTGTTGTAAGGAAAAGATAAAGACCAACAGATTGCATAGGAGAGGATTTATGCCTTCATTTCTGTTCAGTTTTCTAATATCACTAATGAACTTCAATCCCTCTGAGACATACAGTCCTGTGAAAACTTGAGCTTGAAGTAACCATTTACTGTATCAATCTCTCACATCATGCACAGCTCTCTCAAGGTCCCACCACAGCATTTCAGTCATGCTGAGGTCTGGACTTTGACTGGGTCAGTGCAGCACCTTCATTCTTTTCTTTTTCAGTCATTCTCTTGTAGATTTGCTGCTCTGCTTGGGATCATTGCCCTGCAGCAGGACCCAGTTTCAGCCAAGCTTCAGCTGCCTGTCAGATGAGCTCACATTTGACTCTAGAAGTGTATACAGACAGGTTCATGGTCGACTCAGTGACTGCAAGGTGCTCAGGTCCTTTGACTGCAAAACAAGGCCAAATCACCCCCGCCACTGTGCTGACAGTTGGTATGAGGTGTTTGTGCTGTTATGCTGTGTTTGGTTTTCCCCTAACGTGATGCTGTGCATTATGGCCAAGCATCTCCACTTTAGTCTTGTGCGTCCAAAGGACATTGTTCTAGAGGTCTTGCGGTTTGCAAACCTGAGCTGTGCTGCCATGTTCTTTTTAGAGAGAAGAAGCTTTCTATTTGCAACCCTTCTAAACAAGCCATGCTTGTTCAGTCTTATTCTAATTGTACTGTCATGAATTTTAATGTTTAACATGCTAACTGAAGCTTATGTGACAGTTTGGCCTTTTTATGGTGAGTGAAATGCCTTCTCATTCATGCAAATACAACATGTGGTTGGGTGCAATTTTTTGGGATCTAGCGTGTCTGTATTCTCACTACAGATTGGATACTTTAGATGCATCATGCCTTAACATGGGTCAGCATGAGAGGCCACCAAAAAAGTTTTGAGTAACACAAAAGATATAAATATACAAATTGTTATTTTTAATACAACAAGGCTACTTTATGTGTATTTTAATCACATGGGTCAGTATAATCTGGGCTTGACTTAATATGTTTGAAGCTGCTGTGAAATTGAAGTACTGCTGGAAAACAGCATCTTGCACAGCAGCACTAACGTGGATAAATATTGTAAATTCTGTGCGAGGTGAGCGGATGCTGCCTGTTGTGTCAAAGTTAAATGTCAAACCACATTCTAATACACACGCTCACTCACACATACGCCACCGGGACCACCTGACAGGACATGTAAACACTCAAAACTACACACACACACACACACACACATATATATAGAAACGCACAAACAGACAGGCTGTCTCCCACACTCTTTCTCAAGTCGGTATGTGCCCACCACTCAGCCCTCATTCCACAGAGACACAGGAAGTCAAAGGGTGACCCATTTCTACTACAGCTTTTATTTTGTTTGTTGTCTGTACAGATGCCACTGAGTGTAATGGAAAGATACTGCATGTGTAGAGGCAACATTTAACGCTGACCTCAATGACTTACAGTACATAAATCTAGAATGAGCAGCCCAACAGATTTATGGGATCTGCTGTGGTTGTACGGTAAGCACAAATACAAACACAGTTACTCGCTGTCAGTAAAGTTTAACAGGTTCATCTTTGTTCTGAGATGTTATAAGTGATCATCGTTCAGACAGAAGAACAAAGACTGAATGTGGCACAAGAGCAATTTATACTAAGAACATCACAAAGGCAAACCAGCTGCCTTTTCCTTAACAACAGATCAGTGTTAACTAAAATCAATGTAATGCTTAAATCTCGGTGTAGACTTGGTTAGTACAGATACTTTTATACAGTCACGAGGCATCATTATGATTTGATTCCAAAGCACAAAAAAAAAAAAAAAACGTAATTAAAAATTCACTGCTTCAAAAGTTCAAAATCTGCCTGCAGCAACCAAGAATGTCCTGCTCCCTCTTTTCTGTCTGCAAAAAACTAAACCCAAACAAACCAAACAAAAACACACGCACAAAAAAAGAGAAGTCGCTTTTAAGCACTCTCACACGATTTGGCATTGTAAGAATGAATTTAAAGTGGTAAAAAGCAAACTTTAAAAGGACATTAATGTGTTTATTTTGTTTCATTTTATTCCGAAGTAGCATTTATATATACTTTTTAGTTTGATGCTTTGCTATATTGCTCTTTTGAAAGTAAAACATAGTTTTGAAGCAGCCGTGAGGGGATGTTATACTGTACAAATATCCTACATATGAGACTAAATAATGCCCTGCAGGAGCCCACTTGCTGGTTGACTCCACCTCCCAGTACTGTCCGACTCTGCAGCTTTCTACTGCATTCAGGGTTCAGTGTTTATCACGCTCTGTCAGAAACACTGTTTTAGATGTTTATTTTTTGAACTAAGTTCCAGCTCAGTTACGGTTTCTAAACGAAAGGCCACCAATGACTCCTCCTTTAACTGTTGCTCTTTTTTTTTTGAAGGGAACATTAACCAATCAGAATGCAGGGTAGGGGTCTAGTAGGGTCTTTACCTTCCAAAATAAAACATCTTGAGGTGACTGTCATTGTGTAAAACTATAACTGATTTGAACTGAATTGAATGTAAACAGTAAAAGCTAACAAGAAAGCCCCTCTAGTCAAACCTTCTATGAAAGTGGTCTCCTGTTGTAGTTGTTGTTGTTGGTTCACCTCAGTTCCATGTAACTTTTAGTGTCTGTTAGCTTTTTTGTTTGTTTTGTTTTTTCTGGTCCTAATTTTTTTCCCCATTAGTTATTTTTATTGATGCAACAAAGCTCAGATCAACTGGCTGAACGGGAGCTTTCCAATAAAATGCATTCACCACTAGCGTATGGGGCATCCAGCAGCTGGTCAGCTACATGTTTGTTGGAATGAAGCAATAGAGTGAGTATTATACTTGCTTTTGTTAGGGATTATTTTTTACTCAGTGAATAAAGGACAAATGTTTAAAAGTAAACTCCAGTAAGTTAATTAATAAACAGTGGTTCAACCAAATAATAAACAATTAAATAATACACTAGACAGAGAGCAACAGATAGATAATGCTAGACTAACTTCTCTGTCTCTGGAGGATATGACCACAAAACGTACAGTTAGAGCATCACCAACATCACCATGTCCTGATATTAATCTGGACAAGATTGCTAAATGACTAATTAAAACATCAGGAAGATAATGTGCTTTATGACTCCACTGCTGCTGAGAGGAATCTGGGTCATGCAAAACCAGCTTGGACAAGTCTGAAGAGAAGGCCAAACTCACAGCGCCCAGAATGATACAGATAGATAAGAGGCAGGATAAAGATGTTATGGTTAGACAGGAGCACGGGCTCAGAGGGAGAGAGAGGGCACACACAGGCCTGTCTCCTCCTGAACTCTGGGTCCCCACATGCGCATGTGTGTCATTTTCCTGATTCTTCAATATATAAATCTTTTGCATGAGGACTAAAGTGTTTATGACTCGTTCCTTCACAAGCAAAAAACACAAATTTTAACACTTTCATCAAGATTACGCTGGGTGATTGCCAGCACACTTGGCATAAAGCTTTATAAAGTAATGCTTTGCTTCTGCAAGCAATTCTAGCCACTGGGCTGCCATGTCTCCTCCTTGCCCAATGTCTCTGGTAACACATGTATATTTTTTTCATTGTCAACACTTTATGATGTTCACAGGTTAAGTTTTAAATGAGCGCACAGAAACTCTAACTGCAACCTTTCAGATGGATTTATTGCTGAATGTTGCCTGCAGCTCTTTGAGTGTCAGGTAGCCAGTTTTGCAGGGCTCCACGGGCATGGAAGAAGATCTGCACACGGCACCAGGCACAAGCCGGGCTGAAGAGCTATCACTAGCAGCTGTCACGGGTGTATCCTCCTGTTGGCGCTCAGAGGACACCTGTGGTTCAACAGGTGGACTGGGAGGGGTTGGAGGAGAGGAGTAGGGGCACTTATGGGATCTTCGTACAGAAAGGTTGAGAAAAGGAGCATTGTGATCATCCAAAAGGAATTCCTCTTCCCCTCCAATGTCCCTTTCTTCCTCAGTCTCAGCTTCATGCTCGATTCCAAATCCAGAGTCTGGGCTCTGTGGCTCCCTCTTCAAACTCTCGTAGGTTGGGAAAGAGCAGAGTGAAGGGCACAGAGAGGGCTGAGGGTTGTGGAAATCATCGTGATAGATGAAGTAGTCCGGAGTGGGATTCATTCGAGCGGAGCCACCAGAGGTGCTAGAGGTGAAATAGCTCCGGTTAGAGAAGAAGGATGAAGAGGAGGAATTCTTGATAATGCCACTGGTGTCTGAGCCAGCAGATGGGTAGCTCTGGGAGTGCAGCAGGGCACTTGTGGAGCTGCAGGAGGGAGAGGTGGAGGGGACTATTTCCCAGTCCTTACACACCTCAACAGGGGAGATTTGGTCACAGGGCTGTACCATGAAGAATGACTCAGAAATTGAGAGTGGATTCAGCCATTTCTGGGCAGAAAAAAAAATACAGATACTCAGACTATAACATGCACTCAAAGAACGAAACAACAGTATCAGAATGTGCATCACACTTGACCCTAAAATCAAATCAGAGGTTTGCAGTGGATAAACCAGTTTTATTTTCCTTTAGAAAGAAGAGTCAAAATTGAAGCAGGAGGGTCCGGGAAATCATTCCCGTTGATGCAGCCGGTAACATCTTTTCCGTGTCCCCTCCCTGTCTGGTGTAAAATCCAAACAGTTTAAATTTCACACTTACATTAAAATGTTGTGGGTGATACAGAAATTGGGCTGCCCATTTGACCAAAAGCCTTCAGACCACCTTCAAACTGGAAATCAAAATTCTGGGCACTTAAATTCACAGTCAGAGCATTCTGTAACCTTACATGAATGCATTTACAGTAGATGGGAAAAACTGTTGAAATGTTTCAGGAATCAGGATGAAAATAAACCTTTCAGATCAGCTACATATTAAAAACTAGCAAAACAACATAAATTCAGAGTCTCAGGAATTTGATCAGAATTATCCATATGTGCAAAAGAACATTAATGTCTATTTTATGAAATATTCTTCTTTTGGATGCTCAGACCCATATTTATTTGACTGCTATAGGCACTTATCAAGGTAGTTACTTTTCTGAATAGTTGGTTGAATCTTAGACAGCATATGTCATGTGCGGCGGGTCTCCAAACCCGTCACCACCGCTGATCGATAGGAGCACAGTTCACGTCTTTCTCCCTGTGTTGTGGCTCTGAATCGCAGCTTTTGATGAGCAGCTAATGACTTTTTAGTATTTTAGGTAAACTGCTTTGCATCATTTTCATCAAATAACACCTTACTGAGAGTGAAAAGAAGTAACTCTGTAGCTCCTGTTGTTAGTCAGTGCTTTTGCAACATATAAAATTTATGTAAACAGATAAATGGCAAAAGACTTTTTGTTTTTTGGCTGCAACATCCTGATGCTGTTATTGGTCATTGCTGAATGAGTACAAAATTTAATTAAGCTCCCATAAACAGAGAACATGAAGACATTTAGCAGGTGAACAGAGCCTCATACCTAAAAATTACAGGTCAGACTTGAATACCACATAATATAAAGCGGTGAAGCGGTGTGTGTTGCTCGCGACTGGATATATAAATGGATTGTTTGGTGACAACATTAATTTTTACCTTTAGATTTCCTTCGTGGACAGAGTGCAGACTGTGGAAGTAGTTTGAAGGGTTTGGTACCGGCTTCTCTTTGAGGAGCCTGAAACAGCACGGTAGGGCCATTATACCGGGAATACTGCACACATGCACGCTCAGATGACAGCCAGAGCTACATTTTGCTCACCCCTTGGTCTTGTAGCTTTTGTAAACAGCCAGAATCACAGCAATAACGAAGCACGCGGTGACCATCAGTCCCATCTTTATCAGTGACAGCAGACTCATCGTCTCTGAAACAGAGCAGATGCTGTCAAATGTGTGTATTCACTGGTCCTTTATGGGTTTATATTTGTTCCAGCTGGTACAGGAGCACTATGGGAAATGCTGTGTTTTACTGTTACTACCTTGCTTGTCTGATGGATCCATAGCCCAGGGAGATGCTGGACTCCAGTGACTCCAGTGGCTGCCAGGATACTCACTGGGTCTGACTCTCACCCTGATGTGCCCTTGCCCCTTTAGCTGTGACATGGGTATTTTTAGCTTTTGTTCTTCTGTGGATAAAATCTTGGCCTCCTGGAAAATGAAAATTCAACACAGTTTCAAAATGAGGGTGCGTCTCCACAACCATGAATGTAACATGACTGTGACTCAAGGATTTCTTTTTTAGAAAGCACAGAATCAGTTATGAGGCCATTGACTGACCTATGTGTGAAACCAAGAATCACGTTCTTTGCTGTGAACTAAATAAATACAAGCATGCGATGATGAATATTCATCAGTTTAAAAATAAGGAATGAAATCACAGTCGCAATGTAGACTCTGTTTTCAGCCTGTGATGTTTTGAGGCTTTTTGAGAATATACATTGTTATCAAAAAAGCGAGTGAAGATTTCCTTATAGTTTGCTAGGAAAATGCTAAATATGGGCAGTGAATTATTGAAATGTGCAAACAGAGTTTGAAGAATTCTACAGAGCTTGAAAGTCAATATTTGGTGTGGCCACCTTTATTCTTCAGCACAGCCTGAACTCTCTGAGGCAGCTTTCTTTTCATTTCTTGAAGTAGTCTTCAGGAATATTTCTCCAGGCTTCTTGAAGGACATTCAAAGCTCTTCTTTGGATGTTTCTGCCTTTTGTTCTGTCCTCTGTCAGGATGCTTCATTAATGTTGAGGTCCGGGCTCTGGGGAGGCCGATCCATGAATGATAGTGTTCCACTGTGTGTTTTTCTATGTTTTTACTGCATTGGCAGTGTGTTTGGGATCATTGCCAGGCTGAAAAATGAAGTCGTTTGCCAATCAGACTCTTTCAGATGTTGTTGCATGATGGATCAAAATCTGATGGTTCTTCCCTGCCTTCATAAATTCATCAATTCATCATCATATTTGAACCAAAAATTCCAAATTCAGATTCATCCCTCCATCAGACCTGTTGCCACTGATTTTCTGTCCAGTTCTTGTGTAATGTGGCATACCTCAGCCTTTTCTCCCTGTTTCCCTTCCTTAAGAATGGCTTATTGACAGCCACCGTTCCACTGAGACCATTTCTGAAGAGGCTTCAGTGAACAGTAGATGGATCAACTGAAGAGCCAGATGCATCTCTCAGGTCCTGTGTCAGCTCTTTGCTGGATTTGTTCCTATGTCTTTAAGTTATGACATTAGATACTATTTATCTGCAGATAATCATTAGGCCTATCACATCCTGCACTTGCGCAGTTTCCACAATTTTTTTTTGTCAGCTAATAGCTAATATAATTTTATGTCTAACAGACTGTGTTATCATAGGCATTTTATAGATTCAACCCAAACTGGGAACAAATGATGCGGTTTTGCAACAAGCTGCTGATAACAAAGTGGCTAAAGTTACAATTTGAAATTGGTTGTTTGTTGAGTTGTCTGTCTGTGTCTGTCTGGTTCATCCCTTGGATTAACTGTTGTTTTTCTTAATGCATGAATGATCAGTGTCAAGTGGCTTAACAAACACACAAACAAACAAAGAAATTCCGCTGAAAATGGTCAAGTTCAAGGACTGAACTGAAAATGAGTGAAAAAGCAGCCAATGTCCACAGAAGAACTGCTGAAAGACCTTCAGGAAGCCTGGACAACTGTTACTCAAGACCTCTTTTTTAAAAAGTCTGGCTCCTTTATAGCAAAATATCAAGAAATGAGGGACTTTTGCACCACATGTGCTACATTTATTAGTAATTATATATTAAATCTCAGCGACTGCACGGTCATGTGTGCTCACCTTCCACTTTTGGTTACTCTGTTTGATCTGAACTTGGAACATTAAGGATTCCAAGTAGACAGAGATGCTTTGGCCTGGACTCCATGATATGTAGAAATCGGTGGCATTGCTGCTGACATTTGGAGCACTCGGAGGATTCATTTTAACTGTATGTATACACACACACACACACACACACACACACACACACACACACACACACACACACACACACACACACACACACACAAAGGCAGATGATTACATTTTTGTCATTTATCTAGCTATTAATTCTTTGTTTTTACTTATTCCAGCTGTACTGTGTATCAAGAGCAATTTAAATACTGCTCAACAGAAGTCCGAGCCACTCACTGTGATCTTTTGCTTGATAGTTTTTGAGGGTCTCGAGCACTGCGACATTACAGTTCAAGCTGAAGTTCAATGGCTTTTGCAAAGGACTGAAAATCTGGAGGAACACATTAAATAAAACCGTTAAACAATGACAATAGAAATATTGTGCGTAATCCACAGTCTATGTGGCAAATAGTAAGCCCATTTGCCATCTTTAGATGTCTTTATGAATTACATGTGCCCAATACTTACTCGTTTTTCAAACAGTATGCTGCAGCCTGGGAGAGCGTTTTCACGCTGTTTCAGCTTGCATTTTTGTCTAGGAGAGAACAGGACAAAAAAAAAAAAAATCATCACTTGGTCGCAAAGGTGACTGGTCTCATAATATTTCATCTTCATCTCTTTTCCACCCTCATCAACTTCACACAAGAAGAAAAAACAGTCTCCATACATTGTATTTTAGCAAACAGCACTGAGTGGGATATCAGTAATGTCTTACATATATGGTTCACGCGTTCCATCTTTATTCCAGACACTCATCACACCAACAATCCAGCAGTCTGCGCCAGGACCAGCAGCGGAGCTGTTCAGCACACAGCTGACATTGTTGTAAAAATCATTAGTGCAGGAAATTCCTTGAGCGGCAAAGACACAATAGATAAAGGGATTAGGATGGTGTTGCTTTATCAGTATTGCAGGAATTCAGATTCAGATAGAGTGGTGAACTCCGCATGCACTCAGATTGCAGCTGTACACCCATACCATGTGAAATTCTGTGGGAGTGGGCAGCATGTACTGAGATAAGAACCAGTAGGAGGTGAGAGGACAACAGCAACTCCATCACAGTGAATGGGGTATGACTGTGGGCAGAGAAGAGCCGTCATGTGCTGTACATTAGAAGGAAAAGAGGAACAAAGAGTTGTAAATACATCAGTGCATTCAGCAGAGCAGCTTACACCTAGAGGTCACATAATCATCACAAAGCATTTAGCCTTGAAAAGACAACATCTAGCCCGTGCTGATAGACTGTGTTTTACAGTGAGGACCTCCTGTGGGCCATACCGCAAACTAAATTCAAGGACCACCTAATTTAGTTTACAGGAGCTGACTTCATGTCACGTCTTTGTGGTTTATGCTAATGAGAAAAATGATGAAAAAAAAGAGAACATAACTCAGTACAAAACCCCCCAAAACATTATGTGATGAATTTGCTGTATGTTTTTCTTTTGAGCAGGACTCACAAGGCAGGAAGCGCTCACTAAAACTAGTAAAGAAGTAACAAGTAAAGAAACATTTACCATCTGCAAGCTGCAAGACACTTCATCACAAATGCAACTATTTGTGTGCACTTTAAAGTTATTACCCCAAACATTACATTATAAAGTTATTATTATTTTTATTAAGATAGCATTTTTCTAAACAGAATCAGTGACTTTTTAAAAAAGTAATACATTACCTTATGAGTCTTGGTGACAGGTGGTCAACGGGAGGAAACACATTGTTGTTTCCTCTTTTGAACTGATGAAAATTTTTTCGTTCGGTTTCTTTCTATTTGCACATCGCTGCCTTTCTCTCTGCTGCTCTGTCACTCACAGTCATCCCTCTGCCTCCTCCTTCACACCCCTCCCTCTTCTTTTAAGTGCCCAGTGACATTTTCCACTTGAAACCACAGCCTGTGTCAGGGGCTTACAGGAAGTTTCACGAAGCGGTGAGAGATAGTGAGAGAGGACGGGCCTGGGTGGAGAGTGAGATCGGGGGGTGGTGGTATTGTACACCACCTCTTTCTGCTCAGCTGCAGCTGCTACCTGGGCCCCGTTGCCTTGTTTAAAGTAATAATAATTGTACCAAAAACAAGAAATCCAACCACATCCTGTTTCAATCACAATTGTAAAGTGGGCTGTATAAAGAGAAACTCGAGAGCTGCTCTATGAAGTGGTTTATGTCAATGAAGCTCAGTTTAAAAAAGAGACTCAAAGGATTATAGAGGCTAAAGCGGCCTGATTTAGAATCGTGGGGTTATTTAAAATGCAAACACGAGAAGCTGTGCATCAAAACCGCTGGTGCTGCAGCCGCAACCGCTGCAGACATACATACTCAAATGCTTCCACAGAGGCAAAAATTAAAGCAGCAGCCTGAGATCCATTCAGTGGCCACCGGACCTGGTTCTGTCTCTGCTGTGTCAAATGCTAACCCTTATAGTGAAGGCTATGTGACAGTTATTAATGATGACGTGGGGTAAGAGGGAAAGTTTTAGGCTTAAATTTTTTTATTTTGTGCAAGAGTAACATAAGAAAGCAATGTGATATCAGCAAAACAAGCTGAAAGAGCACCGCTTGTTATATTGCACTTTTGACAAACTACAGTTCCAAAGATTGCCGGGACTATAACTGACTGTGAGAAATAAGGAGTGTCTTTGCTCATTGTGCCAGCTTAATATGAAATAGCAAAAACAATCTTTGTATATGTGCACCAAACAAGCTAAACTTGATGATAAGAAATGGAACAGAAACATAGAATCAAACTTTTGTAGGTTGTGAGCACAGTGATTATGCAAGCCAAATCAGTTAGATCAATGTAAGTTTGCAGAATGCTTCAGTTCATCTCAGTCTTAAAGGTCACCGAAGACCATTGTGTAACATGCCTTTATACTACACATATAGGCCTTCAAACCACAAAAAAACCCCTTTCATGCATAGAACATTACAACTGTTGCAACACAGTGTGTTTGAACTCAGCTATCAGCAGCTACCTTTAGCTGCCTGAGTGGGCTCAGGCCTACAGTAGGCCAGAGGGTGATGGTGTGATGCAGCCGCCACGGGTTCCTGCAGTTACTTAGGTGTCGGCATAAGCCAGAACCAGAGACATGCACGCAGGGGAGGTTTTAAATGTGCTGGCTGGGGGAGGAAGATGAGCATATGATACTCACCGAAAGGTCAAAGTCCGCTGTGCCTGTGGCAGGAAGCCGTCGAGAAGACCATAGTGATGTTTGTGCTCGGAAGGCAACAAAATCATCATACCACAGCGATGGTGGGGAAATGTTCAGATGCGAGAAGGTGAGAAGAATAACAAGGGAGGGTGCAGTCATTATGAAAATCCTGCAGCTCTATAAAACAAAGCATGGCGCCACTCTTGAAAACTTCTCGGTTAACACTTAAGAACGAGACTGTTTCAAGATTAGTTCAACTAACTGGCAATACACACTAAAATACAAACACTAAATATGTACACGGTTCCTGTAAGCACAAGGCTCACACAAGGCTTCTTATTAGGCAAATATGGCTATATATAGACTAGTACAAGTAGCACAAGTTGCTGTTTATTAAAGTCATAAAGCTGACTGTGGAGTGGTGTTTAATCTTCACCTCGAGGATCACCATCATGGGATTACCAGCTAGAAAATGCAATGAAGTGTCCTCACATTTATATAATGCTTTTCTAATTTCACTGATCACTCAAACAACCGCACACACTGCAATTTAACCATGCATTCATACAGTGCTTTATTCTACACACTTTAAGTCACATTATAATCACCAATTAACCTTACACACGTTTTTGGACTGGGGAGGAATGATGTTTAATGTGTTGCAGCGTTGTTTGGTATTTATGAGTCTTAAATGGTCAACTTTGCAGATGAACCTGACTGCGTGTGCAGGACAATTAAAAAAAACAAACATGATAAGCAACTAAAAATAAATTGAAAAGAACTTAATATAGGTTGCTGTAGTAAGGCAAACCACCCCAAGCTAGCAATACTTGATTCTGTGTAAGAGGGAACATGGCATCACAACAGGGAACTCCACACTGAAACCATTACCTGCTGTTTTTTGATTCAATAGCATAGAGATGGCATTTTTGTATCCGCGATACACTAACGTCACATTAGCTTCACGCTGGCTGCATATCAGACAAGCTCAGACATGAAAGCCGTACTATCGGCTGATCAGCGCAGACTTAACACGTTCAGCTGAATTTGACAGTTTATGCATTGTCTAGTCAGCACATGCAACTTCAAACAGACCCCTGCACCTCCTATCTTTGTGTAGTAAAGAATAGATCAGATTCCTACTACAGATACTCATTATATAGGTCTGGGTTGACAGGAGGCAGGAGGTTGTGACAAAAACACAAGTTTCAGTGGTTTCTCATGAAACCACTCCATTCTGTTGCCTTTACACATCACACAAAGAGACAAATAACCACTTTAGCTACTGCTACCATTTACAGACTCAGGTCTTTAAGTTGTAATTGGAGTTAGGATTGAGTTTTGTAAAAGCGCTTATTTTTATTTTATTTACTTTTTGTTCTTTACACATTTTATATGCACACAGATCACATTGTTGCTGTGCTGCTTTTGTTAATATCGCAGAACGTCCTCTGCCTAACCAGCGAGCCTTTCAGTGGTAATTCATTTCTAGTGCAATGCAATCTTTGCTATGCTGAAAATGCTAGCAACACCATCTCCAAAGTAACCCAGAGAGTGAGTCATAAGGCTGATGTGTGTGTGTGTGTGTGTGTGTGTGTGTGTGTGTGTTGTGGTGTCAGGGTAGGAAACGGGACCTCATTTCGCGGTGCCCCCTTTTCCATTTTCGTCACACGCTTGCGGAGTTGCTGTTTCTCTCTGTCCACTATACTGTAGACAAGACAAATGATATAGGCAGTTAAAAAATAGAAATAGTGTAATAGCAGACAAAAAATATAAGGATAAATATATGGATATGTAAAGAGGGAAAGCAGAAGAGGAACCGAGTGCCTATACCCACTTAATCTGTCTTGTGACTTTACCGGAGATCTGGTCCGCCAATCAGAGGGCAACAATCTGCCAGTGAGAGGGCTGTGGTGGAGGATTACTATGATAAAGAGGAACTTGAAGACAGAGGATTTAGTGTAACATGATTAAATGAAAATCAGACTAGGAGAGTCAGCATGCCAACGTGTTTGCATGTTCACCATGTTGTCCTGTTAGGATTTTAAGTGTATGAGTAATCTGTGACCTAAATTTAAGACACTCTGGTTGCAGTAAAGTAGTATAAAAAAATTGTATCCCCTATGCTGCAAAGTTGCAACCCGACGAAGGTTTGTAGAACTGTGATACTGCGTGAGGAAGTCAGGCGTGGCAGAGGAAGTATGTAAGGGTGGTGCAGGACTTGGATGAGGACAGTGACACAGTGGTGAGGTGTGTGGTTGGGGTGATAGATAGGTGCAAGGTGGGGGTGTGATTACATCAGGGATCGCTCTGAGCCCCTTCTTGTTTGCAGTGGTGATGGACGGGCTGACAGATGAGGTCAGGCAGGAGTCTATGGACTATGATGTTTGCATACAACACTGTGGTCTGTAGTGAAAGCAGGGAGCAGGTGGAGGAGAGTCCAGAGAGGTGGAGGTATACTCTGGAGAGAAGAGGAATGAAACTCAGTAGAAGCAAAACAGAACATGTGTGTGAATGAGAGGGAGGCAGGTGGAAAGGTGAAGATGCAAGGAGCAGAAGTAGTGAAGGCAGATGAGTTTAAATAACTGGGATCAGCCACCCAAAGCAATAGACAGCATACAAGAGAGGTAAAGAAGAGAATGCAGACAGGGTGGAGTGGGTGGAGATTGTGTCAGTGATTTGGGTGATTTGCGACACAAGGAGAGCAGCAAGAGTGAAAGGGAAGTTTGACAAGATGGCAGTGACATCAGCTTGATTTGGATGATGGTGGTGCAGACAAAAGGCAGGAAGCTGAGCTGGAGTGTCACTGGGAGTGACCAGACTGGACAGGATTAGGGATGAAACATCAGAGGGACAGCTCAGGTTGAGCAGTTTGGAGACAAAGTTAGAAAGGCAAGGCTGAGACGGTTCGGACATGTGCAGAGGAGGGATTAGACAAAGGATGCTGGAGATGGAGCTGTCAGGCAGGAGGAAAAGAGAAAGACCACAGCGAAGATTCATGGATGTAGTGAAGGAGGACATGCAGATAACTAGATTAGATTAGATAAAACTTTATCCCTTTAGGAAGATTCTGTCAGGGAAATTAAAGTTCCAGCAGCACCTTTTACAGATAAAATAGGCACACAAACACAGCAGAAGTCACAATAAACACACATATGAATAAATAAATAAATAATCAAACAGACTGTGGTCAGGCTCAGACTGCCAGTCTTCCCAGGAGTGGACATCCCAGCAAATTCACCCCAATGTCAGAGAAGGTGCAAAAAACCCAAGAGCCACATCTCAGACTCTACAGGCCACAGTTAGCATGTTAAAGTTCATGACAACACAATTATACAAAGACTGAACAAGTATGGCTGGTTTGGAAGGGCTTCCAAGAGAAAGCCTCTTCTCTCTAAAAAGAAGCACAGCTTAGGTTCCAAAGTTGCATCTGAACAAACCAGAAGACTTCTAGAACAATGTCCTGTGGACAGACAAGACTGAAGTGCGGATGTCTGGTATAATGCACAACATGTTTGGGGAAAACCAAACACAGCTTATCAGCACAAACACCTCATACCAACTGTCAGCACGGTGGTGGAGGGGTGATGATTTGGGCTTGTTTTACAGCCACAGGATGTGAGCACCTTGTTTGAGCCGACCATCAACTCCTCTGTATGCCAAAGTACTCTAGAGTCAAATGTGCGTCCATCTGTCTGACAGCTCAAGCTTGGCCCAAATTGAGTCATACAGCAGGACAATGATCCTAAGCACAGCAGCAAATTTACAACAGAATGGCTGAAAACGAAAGAAATGAAGGTTTTCCAATGACCCGGTCAAAATCCAGACTCCAACCTGATTGAAATGCTGTGGTGGGACCTTAAGAGAGCCGCGCATAAACAAATGCCCACAAACCTCAGTGAAATGAATCATTGTGAAGAGTGGGGGAAAAATTCCTCCAAAACAATGCACGAGGCTGAAAGTCATACAGAAAACAATGGCTTCAGGTTACTGCTGTTACAGGTTGTTCTACAAGCCACTTTAGAGAATGCATTTCAGACCAGGAAATGTTTCGGTGCAGAGACAGTGGCCCGAGCTGTGACAGATGTGGTAACTTTTCTACTGCCCTGATCTATAGCACCTATAGGTGTAGATCAGGAGAAATGATCATAAGAAGAAAAACAAAAAACAGCTTCTCACCATTTTGTGTCTTTTTTTTTTTTTGGTCAGGTGAGATCATGCTGAAATAATAAACCACAGCAGAGAGGAAGCAAAACAAAAGGTGTTAGATTTCTTAAGAATATCATGCAAGAGACCCGAGGACATTACACCGTTTCATCTTCTTACGACAGAAAAAAAGAAAAAGAAAACAGACATAAATGGCAGCATATGTGAGACAGGCTGGAATCTGTTAAATCCCTTTAGACAACAGCTTTCTTTGACAAACACCAAGGATCGGCTTCCCACACATAAGATCAGTTTTCATTCAGTGGATTGCATTCTTCTTTCAGCTTAAAGATGGTTACAAAGTAATCCATGTCTGGGAAACTGGCTGCACGGGTGTGCAAAGGCTCAGATTCTCAAAGATCAGCCTCACCTATGTATGAATGACTACAAATAAAGGAAAAGTCCAAACTAACCAAAAAAGATCACAGCAAGTAATATATTACCCCCCCCTCACAAAAAAACCCCCCACAATGTGTTATTTTTATTCAATTTTATTTCACAATTTGATGCATTTAATGTGTCCTTTGTTATAATACCACACACAAATGTCAACTGGCTAAAACAATATAAAACATAACTTCCACAATTTTCCATTATTTATATATGTACATGCACTCATATATTTAGAGGCAAAAAAAAAAAAAAAGAAAGAAAAGAAAAATATCTCAGGCCCTCTCTTGCTCTCAAGTGCACTTTCATTTGTCTTCTTAGCTGGCTGAGAGGCCATTCCAATGAGGATCCTTCAGCTTCTGTTACCACGTGGACTTGAGTTTGGATTATTATTTGTTTTTTTAGCACTGTGGCATAAAAGAAGAGGGTGGATGGGGCCAAAACGAACACACAGCAATAGTTATTACTTTTACATCGGAACTTTTCTATACAGCGTGTTTGGAGAGTGATGCCACACTGATGTTGGATGTGCGTGGAGTTTGTTACTGTGACAGTTCCCCTTTCAGGTCGCTTTTTAACACTAAGTCTGTTTTGGTTTCGCTGCAATAAAAGAAGCTCAATGGAGGAAGCAAAGGTCTGACTCCAAAGTCAAGCCATGGAAGTATGTTTTAAAGAAGGATTTGAATTTGATGCCAGTCAAATTTTGTTATGGAAAAATATCCAAATACTTTAAGTGCCCTCAGTGGAGGTCTGCACTCTTCAAGTGCCCCTCTGTAATGGTTTTTTTCTCTGAGATGGCCGGAGCTTCTTGTTAGTTTAGCACAAAGTGCCAGGATTGTCTTTAAGGTGCATTTCACGTGCTGACGATTTCCTTTAAGTGTTTTGTGTCAGATGTCACGCTCGTGTGATGATAATAGAACAATGGGCGCAGAGATCAAAGGAAGAAAAAAAAACAAAACAAACACTGGTTGTGCTTCTGCTTTGTCACAGTGAGCGCCCACATTCATCAAATGCTGCCTACAGCACTCCTGAGGCAGTGGAGGGGTTGATTAAAAAGTGTGAGGTTACTAACAGGTCAAATCCTAATCGCTGCTGAAGATTACACTGAGTGGGTTGGACACAATGTCTTACTTTTCCAGCTCTGTCAGAATGACACAATTTTAATAGAGGCGTGACCAAACTGGAGATATGGATCGTACACATTACGACTGTCATACCGACAGCAGGATCGTCAGCTACGCGCTGAAAATGCATAAATATTGGCTCACTCTTTTTTCTTTTTTTTTTTTTTGAGGACAAGGTAAAATTTATGATCTCACTGAATTTTCAAAAGAAAAACAGGCTCACTTGTTGCCTGTTTCAAAAAATATATTTATAATACTTAAAAGTGGATTCTTATTGGAGTGGTCCTTCAGGTGCTGCCTGCCTCCTGTTTGTGAGCTCTCTGTTCAGGCTGATCGAGGCCACCTCTCCACTCTATGTGGGGGCAAACTTCTTGGCCTGCGCCCTTACCCTCTTCTCATAGTCCATCCTGTTCTGACTGAAACAAACAAAGAAAAACAAAGTGTTGTAACAATGTTTTAACCACACTAAAAATACAATAATGCAGTGCATGAAGTAATGGTGTGACCTTTGATTGCATTATGACACAGTTATTAATTTTAACATGAATACAGAGGTCCCTTCTTCCTGCAGGGTTTTTTGTGCAGTTGATCAAAGCTGCACATGTGGTTATATGTTAAAAAAGCTAGCATTTCAGCTCAGTAGCTTTTATTGCTTAATAAGAAGCAGCCCCTTTCGTCTGCTCCCTTACTCACAAGTGGTCGCCTTGTGAATAAGGAAATAACAAAATAAAATTAAAAAACAAGCAAATGTGGCTGTTAATGGTTATCATGTGGCTATGGAACCACATGATACTGCTTAATAATAATAATAACAACAACAAAAAAGAACAAAATTCATTCTACACTCAGTTTTGCATAACCCATCACATAAAAAGCACTCACACCTACCAGTAAATTGTGTAAGCTTCTGCTTGTGCTGGATCTTGAATGTTTGGCTCGTTCAGCAGTTCCTGGATCCCCAAAAGAATCTAAAATAACGGCGATATAACCATCATTATGTACAACCTAAGAGCACATCAGCCGTTTCCAATGTTATTCATTTTAAGTATCACTACAGAACACATGATTGTATAGAGAATTTGCAGATGTACTGCTTTATGCTACAGAAACATGAAAGCTTCATTCATGGTGAAGGATGGAGGATGAACGCGGGAGCCTTCAAACCTGTTTGATGGTGATGGCAGGTCTCCAGTCTTTGTCCTCCTCCAGGATGGACAGACACACAGTGCCTGATGGGTAGACATTTGGGTGGAATATTGGTGGCTCAAACTTGCCTGAGGACAAATTATTGAATATAAAGTCAGAATGAAGCATTGACGACACCAGCTACAAAACACAGAGTCACAGTAGAAAAACACCAGGTCCTTTGCTTTATCAGCTGTATCATTTTCAGTGTTTATGTGGATTGTTTCTGCTACAGTAGCTTTTATTCTCACTACAATTTATCAATGACATTAACAATCTGTATGTTTTCTTTGTTTGCAGTGTTTTCTTCCATTTGTTTAAACTTCCCTTTAATTTGATCCTGCTATGTTTTGGGCCCTAATGCATGGCTTTCTGTATGAATTTAGTATTCTCCTGCTGCTTCTGCTCATCTTTCAAAGCGTTTTGTAAACTCTGTTTTTCAAGGTGCTGTTTGGATAAAGTTGTTATTACATACCAAGATGGGAGAGGAGGGATAAGAGGTACTCACATTTGGGTGGAGATGAAGGGTAGTCATCCTTGAACAGCATTCTGAGCTTATATAGTCCTCCCTCCCACAATGTCTAATGGGGAAAAAAAGGAGAAAGATAATAACTGTGTCAGTGAACTCACTGAGAACATCCCAAGGTTATTAAACAGTAACAAAGGAGTGTTGCTCATCTACAAGGACACCAGATAAAAATGTTTTTGCACTGCTCTTCACTGCAAAGTTTTGATCTTTGAATGTGTGATGAAGGCTTGTGTGCTGAGGTTAAACATGACCATGCCATGAGAATAGAGGCATTTTCATTTTTTATTTGAAAAGAGAGTGCCGTGGAGTTGTTTTGATGATTTACCCTTGTGTGCATCACCCTTAAAAGAGCACCTCTAATAGGAACGGTTTGAATCCAGGACGCGCTCCCTCTCAAAAAAAGTTCATGTGTCAAATGTTTCTGATCAACTAATTTCCTTCAGGATCAATAAAGTATCTATCTAGCTTGCTATCTGTTAAGTTTGGCATATGGCAAATATCTTCTGATTTAGCAGCAGCTTTCCTGCATATACAACTGTACTGATGCTTCATTCACTAACGCACATACACATTTCTATTTATCCAAAAAAAACCAAAAAAAAAAACCTTGAAATTGCTGATTTCAGGCAAATACAGCAGCACAGTCTCACTGTGGTTACTAGACTAGGACTGCTGGTGCTTACATGCCCAAAAGACTCAGCCAGGATAAATCCTGTTTAGCAATTATAAATCCTAATGTACAGACAGGCAGGGCACTGAAGCTGGTGATGGAAAGGGATTTTGCATTTTGTGTGTGTGGTTTAAAATTTAAAAAAATCACAGGCAGCCTCCTGCTGGTGATTCCTAACTCTAAATCCAGAGAACTTACTCCTTTCTTCCCTGGGATGGCACACTCCCAGTTCATCAGGTTCATGGTCCCATCCGGATTCTTAGTGGGCACAGCAACAAACCCCTGTAAGGTTTACGTGACATGCACAAAATCAGATGCCAGTCCGGTTTGTGTCAGAAACACTCAGAAACTGACGACATTAGTTCGTGATAGTTAGTTCGTCTCAAAAACACTGGACAAGAAATATCGACAGATGTAACATGCTTACAAACGGGTGGTCTTTTCTCCAGGCTTTGCGCTCCTGGGACAGTCTGCTAAGAGCGATGCCAGACATTGCTGCTCATCAACGCCCCCCTGTGGAAAAACAACCCAAAACAAATTGATTCAAGTCGGATCGTTAACAGACAGGTAATATGCTTATTTCTTCTCAAACAGCGACACACGCTGAGCGACTGACGGCTTGTTACTACCAACAGTATGACTTGTTTAGGAGACCTGCTGTAAAGTAACACTAAGTACAGGTTAGCCCCCACAATGCTAAGAAACGGTACACACAGATATCACCGCGCGGTACTGTAGGTCCAGAGTCCAATAATATAACTTACAGTAAGCTCACCTCGTGTTTTATTTGACTAAATATCAAAACGGGAGTTAGACGGGTCTCAAGGTTGGCTTGTTTGTTTCGCTAATGCTACTGTTACCCCCGTTAGGACAGCGACCGAAAAGAAAAAAAAAACACACCCTTCGACGGTCAAAAATACACCACCAGCGGCTAGTTAGGCTGTAAATGACAGAACCAGAAGAACCGTCTGTTTTATCAACATTACTAAAACACTTCACTCGGATTATACTGGCACAATTTTCCCCACAATTTGCCACAGTTGTGTAAAACAACGTGACTCCAAAAACCGTTTTCGACTGCTAGCCTAACGCGAGGAAGGACCCCAATTTGTTTATCTCGTTAGGACCTTCAGGCAGCGTAACGGGCAGCCCGGTGACGCACGTCAGCGTGATGGGCAGTTCACATCTTCTTTTCATTAAATCCTTTTGAGTCATGTCCCTCCTTTAAAATGAATCACCATTCACTTCAGATTTTTATATTTGCTTTAATAAAAATCTTACCTTTGCCTCAATGGTATTAATAATACCTGGATAGTCTTAATTATATGCTATTTATATCTGCCTATCTGTTGAGGATAAGCAGGGTATTGCAAGCATATTTCTTCCAGTTCCTCCTGGGAGAGCCGAAGATCTTTCCAGGACAGGTGAGGTCTTTCCTGCTTTTAAATTTGTACATGCCTCAGAAAATGTCCACAGGAAGACACCCAGTGGGCTTTTTTTAATGCTCAAGCATGAATTCCTCACCCCATGGACAAAACTTAGTCTTTACATCAGTACAATGATGTGTTGCAATAGTGTGACCAAACTGTCACACTATTGTCTAATAACTGTCACCAATTAGCACTTCTTCTTTTTTTTTGCTTTGCTAATGAATCTTTACAGTATATGCATTTAAACTTCACCTGATTGCATGCAATCTACTGTATATCAAAATATAAATTTTAAGCCAGATACCATTGATGTGAGTCAAGAAAGAAAGTTGATTGACAGTGATGTGTCTGCTGCCAGCCACAGAGTGGAAGGTTTTATTTATTTTTAGGCAGCAAGTTCAACTGCAGCCTCATCTATGCAGCCTTAGAAGAACTGATTGAAGTGAGCTGTTCGTTCTCTTTCTCCCAGTCAGAGTGCTCTTTTGTTCTGGGCTCTCCATTTTTTTTAACCCTCAATCAGACATAGCAACAGCTGACATCATAAACAATGGCTAAGATTCCTCCTTCGCTACACAGTTGATCAGTGACAAATAAGTCACTGCTTTAGGAAAAATACGGTTGTAATATATACGTATATTCACTGCCAATTTCTAAGAAGCTTTCAAACTCGGAACCCTCATTATTGATTTAATGATTCTTTTTCAAACAGTAAATGCATACCAGTACACTTTTACCTCCACAACACTTAAAGGATGTGCACAGAGCAGCTGCACAGAGCTCACCCTGCTGTGAGCTAAAATACATAAACTTTATTTTGCAAATCGGGCATCTTTCCAGACACCTCATATAAAAATGCAGGATCCGGATCAAGCCGGTTTTGATTTCCTCTGTGTCAGCATTCCAAATTTTTGTGCCGTGTGGTGTCCCAGAAAAAGCTGCAGCATTTTTCAGCAGAACATTTTATTTATTTCACTCTTGGGTTCACATTAACAGTGACTTACATATTCCTTGTTTGCAACTTTACATGGTTCTGCGAAGTGACAACAAAACAGCAAAAACATTCTGACACAATCTGAAACTTAATGACTAAATGATTTCCTATACCCCTGCAAGCTTGTGCAACAAAGCCATATGTGATCGACATGCTTGAGAATTTTGTCCCATGCAACCTTCCAAACAGAACCAAATATAGTCTTTTCTGGTTAACGTTTTCCTCCACCTTGGGAGCTAGACATGTTTTAAAAAAGAAAAAGAAGACATGAAAATCTCTTCTGTAACAGCCAAACAGAAGCATGTAACATTTATTGTAACAGCAAAAGAATGCATCTTTACTGGTTAAACAAACAAACAAAACAAATCATATTATTTCAAGCGAGAAAAAAAGCTTTCTAAATTGTAACATTTTCACAACTTTAATGTTATAATAGTTGCATAGAGCAGGGAAGACTCTCAAGAAAGGTTTCTGACAGCTGCTGAAAGCCACAGCAGTCCCTGTCATTATGTTTCATAACACCTTTACTCTATAACTATAGATAATTATAGCGTGTACAATATACTCAGGAAAAAGTGGACTATAAGGCATATAGGCGTATTGTTTAGGTGCATTCTGCTGTCCCCATGTTGGTGTTGCTCCTACAGCATAATAATTCATGTTTCTCTGGGACCATCAATGCAAGTGAACACTTGAGAAAAAGATGGAAAAACACTAAATACTTTACCTAAATATAACCTTCAAAACTCTGTAAAACTAGTATGGGTGTGTCATGAGGGAGGCATGGTGATTAGCACTGTTGCCATGTAACAAGAAGATCCTGGGTTTGAATTCCTGGAGTTTGGGTGTTCTCCACGTGCCTTTGTGGGTTATCTCCGGCTTTCTTCCGTACTCCAGGTTAACTGGCAAATCTAAAGTGTCTTTGTGAGTGTGAATGGTCATTTGTCTTTGCTGTGTTAGCCCTGAGACAGGCTGGCGACATGTCCAGTGTGTGCCCTGCTTCTCGTTCTATGACAGCTGGGATCTATGACACCTGACGCCCCAAAGGGATTTGTGTCTCCTTCATGGTTAATATTTGTGAAAAAAAAAAAAAATGCATTTTAACCCAAAACCCGTGCTTTTCCCAAACCTACCTAAACAGTTAAATCCAACTACCTGTCAGATTTATCCAAACTGAAAACTGAAATTGATGTTGAGAAAACAAAATAAGTAAACTGAATATAAAAATAAGCTGACACTAGTCTGGTTTTACACAGGACACAAACCCCAGATACAAACATGTGATCGGTCAGGTGCAATCATGGTCCTGTTACAACATTGTGATGTTTAGGAGAAACACCAACATGGCAAAATCAGATACACCAGTGGTTTAGATCTCTCTAAAGAAAAAGTAACTTTTCCTCACACCTTCTTTCCCTCTCCCTCTGATATGATATGCTCTGGAGATGCCTTTTGAAACCATTCACACCAGGAGCCATCATAAACACAAACCCCGGGGTGCCCAAGCAGGTGAGCGGCCAGAACGACGTGACACGCCGTGACGCCTGAGCCACAAGTGGCCCAGAGCGGTCGCTCCAGGTCCACCCCTGCCTCCTTGAAAATCTTAGCCAGGCTCTCAGCTTCCTTCTCCTTTCCAGAGGCATCCAGGAAAGATGTGAATGGTATGTTGATCGTGCCGGGGTAATGTCCAGGTAGTATGTCTGTGAAGGGAAGACAGAATAGGGTTGAGCGTGGGAATCCCGCATGCTGTAAGCTCAGCACAGTCAGTGAAAGCTAAATGTGACCCATAACAGCTCTGCAGATTTTTGAGCCAAACACACAGTATACTGGCATCTGGGTTATTATAATGTTGTGTTTTTGTATTGTATTAGTTTTCATTTTGTTTGGAGTTTTTATTTACACTTTAGTTTTAGAGTAGTGTTGTTCTGGAAACTCAATATTTTTTTTATTTTTTTTTTATTTTAGTAACATTTGATAATAACATTTAATATCATTTGATTGTTTATTTCTTTTCACACCTACTTTCAGTTTTTACTTTAGTTTTAGTTCATTATAATAAGCGGAAAGCGTTATCGTCAGTGGCAAGAAGCAGGTGGTGTGCTGCAGCAGAGGTCGTGGCCTCTCTTGGCAGCATCATAAGTGGCAGGTTTTCCAAGATAACAACCAGTGTGCAAAGTAGCTTAAAAACAAAGTACAAGTGTATCTAAAAACTGGTGCTGTTTCAAAGGCAAAGCGTGCTGAAGCCAATTAGTTTTCCTGCACTTTGTATTAAAATGGTTATTAAATTAGAAGTGCTGATAGCAGCATTGCTGAAAGCATCTTCACCTTACAGTATTTCACACAGTACAGTGAACATGATGCATGAGCAGAAACTTGTACAGTATGTAAACTTATCTTATATATTGTTTTGATCCCTTCAAGGCCTACATGTTCTCAAAGTCTTTGACATAATATTTATTTTTTCCCCTGCAGAACTTACAGGAGTGTTATTCAAGTCTTGCTCACCTTCTCGGGGCTCTGGCTCAGTACCCTTGAACCTGCCAGAAGATCTGGAGTCCACAACCTGGGCCTGCTTGATTCTGATGTTTTCCAGCACGTCCTCGTACCTTTTAACCCACGACTGATTCAGAGTCGCCTCGAACTCTCTGCGCTCCGGCTTGAGGTACTCAGATGTTACCGGAAAACCATCAGCCTGCCAGTTCTTGAAGCCACCATCCAGCAGTGACACCAAATTGTGTCCGAAGAGCCGGAACATCCACCACACCCGGGGCGCGCTGAACGCCCCAAAGTCGCTGGTGTCGTATACGACGACGTGCGTGTCGTTCCCGATGCCGAGATCTCCCACATACTGGGAAAAGTGGCTGGAAGTTGGCAGCATGTGATCAAACGCAGAGCTCTGGTCACAGCATTCATCTATGTCAAAATAGGACGCGCCCGGTATGTGCTTCTGAGCAAATTCCTCTCCGGGTTCCGCTTCACATTCGGTAGGTACCAAGAAGCGTCAAGAACGCGAAGCTTGGGACCGATCAGCTTATTTCTAATGGCGTCTTCCAGCCACTGACTGGAGACGAGCGAACGGGTCTGAGCCGCCATGACGAGGGTCTGCACGAACGCTGGAGGGAGCTCCGTGCGCTTTCAGCGAAGATGACGGAGACGATCAATTAAAGGAGAAACCACACAAGAGTCAAATTTCATGGGATTAATTCAGACAAAATTAAAACTACCGGAAAAACTGAAATGATATTTTGTACTTTTGCGCTTAAAAAAATAAATAAATAAAAATGCGATACACTCACTGGGCATTTTGTTTGGTTCTCGTTAAATATCTGATCATCCAATCACATGGCGGAAACTCAGTGCATTTAGGCACGTAGACAGAAGGGCTACAGAAGCAGAAGATTACACTGGGTGTCAGCTAAGAACAGGAAACTTCACACACTGAATCGGACAATAGATGACTGGAAAAACATCGCCTGGACTGATGAATCTCGAGTTCTGCTGCAACATTCGGATGGTGGGGCCAGAATTTGGTGTAAACAAAAGCATGAAAGCATGGATCCATCCTGCTTGTATAAGTGGTTCAGACTGCTGGTGTAACGGTGTGGGGGACATTTACTTGGCACACGTTGGGCCCCTTAGTACCAAGTGAGCATCATTTAAACACCACAGCCTACCTGAGTATTGTTGCTGACCACATCCATCCCTTTATGACCACAGTGTTCCCTCTTCTGCTGCTGCTTCCAGCAGGATAAGGCACCATGTCACAAACCTCAAATAACCTCAAACTGGTGAGTTCACTGCACTTGAATGGCCTCCACAGTCACCAGATCTCAATCCAATAAACCAACAGAGCACCTTTGAGATGTGGTGGAACAAGAGATACACATCATCAAACCCGTGTGCCTTGAGGTGACTGTTTGTTGTGATTTGGAGCTATAAAAATAAAACTGAATTGAATTGAATTTGAATCATGGATGTGCAGCCGACAAATCTGCAGCAACTGTGTGATGCTGTCATGTCAATATGGGCCAAACTCTCTGAGAGATATGAGAGTATATTGTATTTATTTTAAGTTTTGGTCAAATTTGTCAGTACAGCAAGCATGGGGGTACACATGCCTGCCTCATTTAGTGCTTTATCTAAAGTAGTGCTCAATAGTGAATAAGAGAATATATTACACACACTTAGGGCTGCATTTGAAAATCAGGACTTCATTCTGCACAAAATTGCACCCGCACTAAGGCACCAGCAAATGTTGCATTTCTTAGATCTGCATTAGAAGACTAGATAGATGATTTAGTAGGAGAACTGCTAAAGAGTGTTTTTAATCATAAAGCAAAACATACAGTACCCACTGGTGATTGTGTCCAAACTTTTGACTGGTACTGTATCTGTATTCACATAATGGGGAAAAGTCCTGTAAGTCCCAGAGAGAACAAAGGCACAAAATAAATGCATTGTTTTGGTTTGGTCAAGCACAAAAGCTCTTGTGGAAGGTCTTATAGTTATGTGAAAATGGTACAATAACTTGTCAGTGTTTAAGGTCTGTTGGATTTAAACAGTCTGATAGCAGCAATTAGAGTTTGCCAGGTCTGAGTTTTTCTCAAGGAATTTTTTTTACTTTGAAGCATCACTGGGGGTTGAATTTTATTGTCTGATGCTTGGATATTTTGCATGGAAATTACATTAATATGTATGAATAGAAATCCACAGGTTTTTTTTTTTAAAATGCCATTTATAGCAAGAGCCTACCAAACGGACTCCAAATCAGCACGGGCATGGGAATCCTCACAGCAGCAGTGGCTGTTGAGTAAAACATAAATCAAGTTAAAAGCTCAGAAATTCCCAGTGCTGTTAAACCAAGGTCATGATGAATCAAAGATCCAGAGAGTCAGATTCATAATGTGATTTTTTTTTTAATGTCATTTATTTATAAATAAAGCTTTGTCACCTCATCTATGTCCTCAAAGCTTGCTTTTGGCCTCTAAGACTGTGTGCTCCAGTGGAACCTTGGAGAATGCCTCATGCTAGAATCATAGACAGACGGCTAGCACCATGTGACAGGCCGTCACACTGAGCGGCTTACTCAGGCCCACCTGTGACTTCTCAAAGAGTTGCTTTAGCTCCTGTGTGGAAAGCATCATGCCATCATTGTCAAAGAACTTATGAACTTGAAGAAAGCCATGCATCTGGAGCCTGTGATGTGACCTGGCTGGACAAATTAATTTTCATGTCTGCACACATCTGTAGCTCTGCTGAGTGTCCACACATTTTAGAGGTCCTGGAAGCATTTTTCATGATCTCATGAAATTTAAAACAGCTGTTCCAAGATGTCCTCAGGTCAGACTGTTCATGCTCTGATACAGATGATATTACTTGTCTTTGTTAATACTTCAATCCTTCAGTCAGTCTCTTTTCTTGGTCATATTGGAGCTGCATTTTAATACTGGACATTGCAGCAGTGCTCTGCACCCAGTACTTACAAGTGTCATAAAAATGATGACAAAATGTCACAATTTTATCACAGGCCAACCTGGTGACAAAATTGTGGCATTTAGTCTTGTGGCAAAAGCCTAGAAAGCAGGCTTTCATCTGACACCATCAGATCACATTTCAAAAGAGCTCCTAAAGTCAGAGAATTTATAAAACTGGATGGATCTGTGTGAAAGTTCCCCTTAAATGTACAAAGAGGAACTATGTGTATGAGTAACAAGAGTGTACCTTTATTTATGCATCAAATATTTATCCATAAAATCACTCAAGAAAAGGCACGTCTGAACAGAATATCAACAAAAAAAAAAACCTTTCAAATGAGAAAATTCATTGAGAACTAATCATTTAACTTTTTCTTTTAACTTGATTTTATGTGATAACTTTATAGATTATTCTGCACTGATTCCACAAACTTCACTTCAAATATTAGAAAGTATTTTGGATTAAAAAATGAATCTATATTAAAATTCATGTGAAAAAATTAGTACATACACACACTCCCAGATTCATTTATTTATTTTGCATATTTGGAAAAGCAGAAGTTGATGCTGGTATAAAAAGAGGCGTGCAGTTAATACAGTTGTACTGAGGCTTGCAGATCTAATGCGCTACTTTGCTGCTGAATCTCTTGTTGTAAGATGCTAATTGAGAAAATCACAGGAAACTCTTTTCAAATGTACGATCCTCAGTGTATTCAGGTGTTTTTGGTGCATTGCGAGAGTCCAAACCTTGTGAGGTTGGATTAGAAAAGAAACTAGAGAAGAACCACTGAGGGCAGAGAGCATGAGGAAGTGCTGAGTGAGAGGTGGAGAAAGGGGATAGACAAGAATCAAAATTGCTTAATTAGAGTCACGGCTTCTGCATTATAGACAAACCCCTGTTTTTGCAGTCCAACCAAGTTTTCCTTCCACTGAGTGGTCTTCCACCCTACCAGCTGGCCAGATCTTGGAGAATTTTTCATAGTGAGGTAAGCTGATTTTATTCTTAAATAAAAAACATAGGTGAATAAAGGTGAATGTTTCATGTTCCGGTATTTAGAGAGCACCTTTCTACTGTTACTGAGCAAACATAGCCCTTCAAATGTAGGGACGAGATGATGGTTTGGGTTACAGTGATGCAGTCACATGTACAGTATCTTTATTAATACTCAAGAGGAGCTCATTGCCAAGTCTAGTTCCTAAAAAATAAAATAATTATATTTAAATAAAGACAGTAAATGGTTTTGTGGTTTGATTTCAGCACTTTTTATAGTACCTAAATAAATACTGCTGCTAAGACACTATTAAATTCACCTTTGTTTTATTTGGGTAGTCTCAGCAAAAATACTAACCATTTAACTTCCACCAGGTCACCAATGATCTGTTTAGGGTCAGGGTGAGCATATCCAGCCCTCATGGGGACTCATGGGGACTATTCACCCATTTGCCATTTGCCATACCCAAATGGAAGTCTTTTAAGAGATAAACTGTGAGGCCAAAATGTGAGCTGATTTGAAAGGCAGCATTTTTTTTTAGCATCTTAAACTTCACTAAACTGTGGTTACACTAAAACCCTAACCCTGTCTCTAAGAGGATCGCTGGTGTCGCAGCAGATAATAAGAGGTTAAAAAATTTATTTTTAGTCTTAATAGTAATCACTATATAGTTTTTTTTAAATTATAGCATTATTGCCCATCAATTGGATAATTCTATTCTATTATGTAACATACAGTAGTAGTTCTGGTTGCTGAACTTTTGGAATCACAAGACCTGCTTCCTTGCAGTTCCCAAATCAATGTGATAAAACACAAGATTCAGATGGAGTACAGACAGCTAGCATTGTGTGGCTGATTCAAACTGATGTTACCAATCAGGAGAAATCTAATTTCCCAAAAAGTCATTCAGTGAGGGATATGTTTCCCTGACAACCAGCAAAAAAAAAAAAACAAGAAAAAAATCAAGCTGAAGTTAGGAAAAGGGAGTAACTGCTTTCACGTGTGAGCAGATGAGCTTAGTTATGAGTCATTACGAGGGTGTGTATAGCTGCCGAGTGCAGGGGGTATTGTCTCATACAGAAGAAAAATCTGGTTGCATTCCATTCATGTTCACCACATTAAGACACAAAGAGACCTGTGTTCCCTTAAGCACAAATCGGATAATTCACTTACTGGCTCCACTAATGTGGGAATGGTCGGGCATCATGTGAGGAAAATGTAAAGGGAAAATGTCATACAGTAGCTATATGGACAAATACACTGTGTTTTGCCAGTGTGTGTGTGTGTGTGTGTCTAAATTTTTTTGCATGTGAGATGCATGTGTAGTTTGTCACTCAAAACTGAGGCTCCAAGCTGCAGTATCAACTACTACTCTGCTGCTGTCACTGTGGGGATGCAGAAGCAGAGGCGCTTTAATCTAAATTCCTTTAATTTAATCTGGATGCTGACACAACACTAGGAAAATGTTAACATTATAATAATTAGCAAATAATATTTTGGAATAGTTAAAGAGTACACGCGCACAGCTGAATTCAGAAAGAACGATCTTAGCCACGTATTACATAAATGAGTCATATTCAAGCACAGCATTTGTACATTTTTTTTCTCATTCAACCCAGCAAAACGTCAGATTTTGAAGCCTTTTTTCCTTGGTTTCATAATGTTGGATGAAATAACATTAAGATAAAAATTATTTGCAATTAATCAGTTCTAACTAGTTACTATTATATGTTAGCCAGTCTAATGTGGCATCAATTAACCCCTCCAATATCTACTAATTCAATGATGGATAATCCACTAACAAGTGAATTTGATTTATGTGTGCTGATAACATACAGTTAACATTCTATGGTCTATATCTGTATGGTGTGTAGTGTATGTTGTTAACAGACAGATACTAATGCTATGGTCTGCTATTGCTGTAAAATAATAAGCCCTTGGAGGGAGCAGAAATGACCCGATTCTTTCCATTGAAGGGCTCTGATCCGTAGGCTGTAGTGTATTATGCAGACCTGCTAATTAGTGCAAGTAACATATAGAAAATTGCTAATACCAAAGATGGAACACAGATTTCTTTGATGAGCTGTTAAGCCATGTTATCACCGAGATAATTTGATTTTTAATCATTAAAAATGCTTCTGTACAGAAAAAAAGTTCCAAAAAGCTTGCATCTAAGTATTCCTGCACTATTTGTTGTAGAAATGCCATCAAATAGTGAAATGATCTATTTTTCACTGTTTTCTGATTAATTGAAGATTTGTCCAAAAAGAGATAAAGAAAAAAAAATCCCCGTTCATTTCAGTGGATGGAAAGTTGGGAACTACAGTGGACTAATGAACTCACAGAGTAGAAGAAGCAGAAAGATTATCTGGAAAAAAAATCTCTCTCACCTGCTGCCAAGCTTACAATTTTCACACTACAGGAATCAGTTTTATCAGCAAAAAATCAAATCAAAATGGTAAAGAAGAAAAACCAATGAAAAAGAAAAAACCTAAGAAAAAAAATCTTCTTTCAAGCAATGCTTTCCTCAGAGCCAGCAGACTATTTGATCCGTAGGTGTCCAAGTGGAAGGAGTGCTGTTTGCCTCATTGAAACCAATTATAAGATGGTCACAGTAGCTCTTCTGCTCCTGTGACCACATTTTCAACACTAGGGGCAGAAATTTGCAATTGACAGCCAATGGCCTTTGATTTTATATGACATTTCTCACCCTTAATGATGGATCTGAATCTCCTCCCTCTCTGATATTTGATGGATAAATCCATGTGTTTTCACAACTTGTCTCTTTCTCTCTTAGAGAAAAAGGTTGAATATGCTTATAGGGTCCTCCTTGAAATGGACCTGCAGATATTTTCACCCTCTCTTAATTTATCCATCTGTGTGTCACTGTCCCCGTCTGATAAAAAAAAAAAAGAGTCATAAATTTAATACAGGAAGCTATATAAAAGCTTCCTACTCTTTTTTTCAGACTTTTACCCTTTTATTATTTTCTTTTTTTAGGCAACCTATACAACTCTAATTTTTCAGTGCCATTTGGCTAAACTAAATACATGTTTCTTCTGACTTTATATATATATGTGCAAATTCTTTTTTTCTTGGTTCTTTGTATGCTTGTATAGTCCCACAGTTTAACTACCATTGTCATGGACTCTATCTCTCTTTCTCTTCTTCTTTGTGGAGCCTCCTCTGTTTTAACAGGATGACCCTTGTCAACTACCCTGTTCCAGATCTGGATGTTACCTTGCAAGAAGTGAGCCGTGTTCTGCAGCTTACTTTAGGTCCCGATCTTTACCCAGAGTTCAAAAGTACATTGGAACAGCAGAGGGAGCTCCTTGAAGAAGCCCAGCAAAAATTAGCAGCCAATGCTGCAGGCCAAGAGAATTGGGTGACAAAACAGTTCAAGAAGGGTCTGTTGTCTTGTGCTGACCCCCTCCCCACCTCCACAGCACTCCCTGTAGTTCTTCTTCCATCTAAAGCAAAGAAATGTACCCAACTTAGTAGAGCAGCTGCTCTGCTCTGGGCAGCAGCAAAGCTATACAGTGAGCCCCTCTTACTGGAAGGCAATATTCCGATGGAGCACACACAGCAGTCTGAAGTGTTCGCTGCCACTCGTATTCCTGGCAGGAATCAAGATGAAATCAAGGTGAGATTAATGGCAGTACAACTATCTTGGTGAATCCTGAAAGAGTTTCTTCTTTATCTATTAATGTACTAACCCATTACATCTATATCAAACATTTTCTAATCAGTAGTATTCTTAATTGCAGGTATTCCCTGACAGCCTCCACGCCATCATCACCTGTGTTGGAGGAGTGTTCCCTGTTGACATACTGTGGCGACCAAGCACTGGTGGACCAATATCTGCACGGTCATTTATTGACATCTATAACCAGCTGGCTCAGGTGATGGAGCAGCCCAGGGCAGAGAAACAAAATGATCCTTCAACCATTTGCAACCTCACAGCTCTGGATCGTAAATCCTGGGCTGTCAGAAGGGAAGAGATCCTTGAGCAAGGAGGAGTGGCACTGACATCCCTTAGTCTGATGGAGAGTGCTGTGCTTAACCTCTGTCTGGAAGTTTATGACGCACCCTGTGAACTGGCTGATATCCTCAATGCAGTGAGGCTGGGAGGAGGAGGACACAGTCCATCTCTGAGATACTATGACAAGGTATGAGAGAGAATCTAAAACAAGTTTAGTTCAGCTCCATTGGCTCTCATACTGCCAAAACTTACATAGTGTTAACAATAGTCAAGACATAAAAAGCCTCAGAATAGTGTAACTGAATTGATTAAGTAATGTGGTTAGTGCTTCCTGATTTTTAGAGGACATCCATCCATCTATACATCCATTTTCATCCACTTATTCAATTCAGGGTTGTGGGAAGCAAAGAAACCCCCAATAATGTTTTTCTTTCTGGTTTTTTTGACAGGTGTTGAACCTGGTGGTGTTCAAAGACAGCACAGCTGGAATGGTGTTTGAGCACAGTGCTGTGGATGGGATGGTGGCTGGGCTTGTGACGGAACGTGTGTACAATATGTCGGAGACTGTTGACTCAAACCCACTGCATACTGACACTGAAAACATGACTGGGTCTGTTGCAGTACACAATATTAATTCTGTTTGCCCCCATCCTCTAACGTTCCCTTTACAGGGAGTAAATACCCCTCAACAGACCCTCGATTTGAAAACAAACCATCCAGTTCTCACCTTTGACATCTCCTCCTACCCTGATGTCTTCTCACTCTCAGAGGGCACAGGGGTTTATATGATGCTTGGATCAACTTCTCTTTGCAGCTTTCTATGAGGCAGACTTTTGGCGAAGCTGCTGCAAATCATATGCTTGTCACTCCTGCCCATATGCGCCACTACAAGCATGGTCGTTGTGATCCTACATACTCAATCACCATGCATTCTCGTCAGTTTGTAGGTGCCCTGGCATCCCGCATTGGTCCAGATAACACCATCCAATATACTACTGACCTACTACAGTTGTTCCACATTGCATTTCTGGAGCACAAGAAGCTCATTAAAAACACCAAAAGCGGTCAAGGTGTTGGTCCCCACCTAGCAGCTCTGCGTCGATCTTTGCCATTTGACAATCCCCTGAAGAAGTTCCTAGACCCCTTTGGGTGTCCGTCTGTGTACCTGACAGGTACTGATCTGATGGAAGGAGTAGAGTGTGGTGTAGGAAATGTTTATGCTCAAGATCAGCTGGCTGTAACCTATCTTGGGAAGAGAGACAAGGTTCGCATAGTGCTTAATGGGAAAGGAAGCTTTGCTCTAGCAATAGACAAGCTCCAACAAAACCTCAAGATAAACCTGAAGTTAGTGATGCTTCTAGCTGTTAGATATGCCATTGCAACTGAAATGGGAGCCCTTGAGTGTCTGCTTCAGCAGGGTCAAAGAGAGAAAATGAATGGAGAAAAAAATCATTATCCTGAAACCACAGAGAACAGCAAGGGTACTGTTGGTAGTACCCTTGGCATGAGCCCAGATTATACTCTGGTGATTCATGGTGGTGCTGGAGAAGAGATAATGCTGAACTCCCAAGTGATAGGGGTCATTGAGTTTGCTCTACAAACAGCCTTAACCCTTGGATCCCACGTGCTTCAACAAGGTGGCAGAAGTCTGGATGCAGTTCAGAGGTCAGTGGAAGCTCTGGAAGACTGCTTTCTGTTCAATGCAGGTAAAGGCTCAGTATTTAACAAAGACAGCAAAAATGAAATGGAAGCAACCATTGTGGATGGCAGTGCAAAGAAGTCAGGATCTGTTGCTTGTGTGCAAAATCTAAAGAACCCAATAAAAGCAGCCAGATGTGTCATGGAGAAAAGCTCACATGCACTGATTGTGGGAGATGGAGTTGAAGAATTTCTTGAAGAGGTGGAGGAAAAGCAGATCCTTGTTGGTCCTGAGTATTTCTACACTGATGTACGTCACAGAGAGTTGACAGCAAAACTTAGTGGTGGAAAAAATTCAAAAAACAACCACCCTCAGACAGTCGGTGCTGTGGCGTTGGATCGCTGGAATGGATTGGCTGCTGCAACCTCTACAGGGGGGGTGGTAGGAAAGCTGAAAGGGCGCGTTGGGGACACAGCAGTAGTAGGAGCAGGTATATATGCTGATGACAAGTTAGCCATTACCTGCTCTGGAGATGGGGATGTTTTTCTGAGGAGCACAGTTGCTCAGAAAATAGCAAGTTTATACCATCATAGAGGCCACAACCTTAGGGAAGCATGCAGAGAAGTAATGGCTGAAAATCTGAACGGGATCTGTGCTGGAATCGTTGCCGTGGACATTAAAGGTAATGCTGTCATTGAGACAAATGCTGGTGTAATCTTTGTGGCGTCAGTGATTAGTGGCATTTCAAAAGTAGAGGTCCTCAGACCCCTAAGAGGCATCCCTAATGTTATCTGGGAAACAGATGAGCTGGTTGCCTACCTGAATCCCAAACCTTGGATCCCTGGATCAACGATTCTGACTAGAAAAGCTCTTAGCGGAGCGAGAAGCATCTTCCACTTGTCTACAACTGATTTTGTTGCTATGCTACAAGGCGCAAGAACTGTCTCCAACTTGCTATGTGAGCGACTGGGAGTGCAGCGCTGTGCCTTGGTTTTCAATCCAACCCCTGATCAGCCTGCACAAATCAGACTTCTCCCTCTTCATGGCTTAGAGCCCAAATGGCAGCCACATCTTGCAAGTGAAGAGGAGTTCCACGCTTATGATCCCGGCTACTGCACCTCAAAAAGTGGCGCACGCTGGGATGATGAAGCACTGGCTAAGGTTCAAGCCAAGATTAGGAATGCACTGCCAACACCAAATGCACCCTTTTGCTTTGATTTTCTGGGGGACCCATCGAATGATAAATTGTTCAGCCGCATTGTTCGTGGAGAACAGCAGCAGTGGAGAGTGTGGGAAGACAATGAGTATGTTGCCTTCCTGACACCATATCCAAACAGTCCTGGTCTAACTGTTGTGGTGCCACGCGAAACCTCTGTCCAGTGACATCTTCAAACTGAATGAACCCGACTACACAGCACTGATCCTAGCCACTTACAAAGTTGCTCGACTGCTGGAAGAAGGGATGAAATCTCTAAGCGTTGCGCTGATTTTTGAGGGCTTTGAGATTGACTATGCTCATGTCAAGTTGATTCCTCTCTTACCTTCACCAGATGGCACTAAACCTGCTGAGTTGCAAGCAGAATGCTTCCAAAGCTACCCTGGATATGTCTCTTCACTGAATGGCCCAGCTGCTGACTATGAAGCCCTCAAAAACATTCACTTGAAAATTACCCAGTGCAAGCCTTCTCACTCATGGACAGACCCTCAGTCTCACTCAGTGGCTGCCATCAAGAGCCTGTGGTATCGTAACCTGTTTAAGATCCAAAACACTCTTTTCCACAGCACAGTGGAATACTTCTACAGTTTCTGCCAGTACTCGTATGCTTTGACACCTCTGACCACTGATACCATCTCCTCACCAATGGGCCTGGGATCTGACTCAGAACCAGTTTCTGTTAATCTGCTGGGCCAGGATGTGTACCTTGCTGACTCAATGCAGTTTGTACTTGAATACTTCCTTCGCTTCCAGGAAAACCTGCCAGGGACCTACTACATATCTCCCAGCTTCAGAGGGGAAGATCCTGATGCCACACACTTGAACCAGTTCTACCACGTGGAGTGTGAATTGCTGGGTAACATGGACAATGCAATTTCCATAGCAGAGGAATACTTGGTTCATCTCACCAAGTCCATGTTGAAGAAACACTCAGATATAATTCTGAACAGCGCTGGGTCCCTTACACATGTCACAGCTCTGCTCAGTAATCTGGATGGAACAAACAGGCTTCCAAGAGTGCCTCTAGACCAGGCCATCCCCATGATGCCCTCTGCTGACTGCTTGGAGTGGGTCCAAGATGGCCAGCCCCATTTCGGCAGAAAATTAACACGCAAAGGAGAGCGGGTTTTGATTGAGAAATACGGTGGAGCTGTTTGGCTGACCGAGATGGATCATCTGGCAGTTCCCTTCTACCAAGCGTATGTGGAGGGCACTGGGCAGCGCAAAGCTAAAGCTGCTGACCTTTTGCTGGGGCTGGGTGAGACTGTGGGTCTTGGTGAACGTCATTCCACACCTGAGATGGTGCAAGAAGCCCTGAGGCATCATGCAGTGCCAGAGCAGTTCTACAAATGGTACATTAACATGCGCCAGGTGAAACCACTCCTTACCAGTGGATGGGGTATGGGGACGGAGCGATATTTGTGTTGGCTGCTTCAGCATGACGATATCAGAGATATTCATATCATCCCTAGGATGAAAGGAGTTAAGTACATGCCTTGATCATGGGTTCTCTACATTTTTAAAGCCATTGTATTCAGTTTATATCAATGGCTATAATGCTTGTGGATTTGTACCATAAAAATATGTCAGTAATCCCTAGATTACTAGAATATTGCTTCTTTGTCTTGGACAGAAGAAATGTCTTAGAGCCCTTAGTGCAACCTGATCATTGATGCCCTGCAAGATTTTTAGAACTTCGACAGAAGCAGGAAAGTGAAAATGTTAGTAAAGTGTTAGTAAAACCTGAATTATGTTATACATTTCCTTGGTAAAAGACTGATTCTCAATGTTGACAAAATACTTATTTACAGCGTATAAATTCTAGTAAGTGAGCAAATTGTAATAAAGTGGTAAATTGACCACTTCGAAAACTTTATCTATCAGTATTATTCCATAAATGTTGTATACTGTTCTGGAAGTCACTTCTTTGTAGTTCTTCTCAATATCACGTTTATTTCTATCACACTACCTTTGTATGCATTTGTTTGTTTGTTTGTTGAGGTCAAATGGATCATAAGCCACTGATGTTATAGCTCAATAATATTGATATAAAAAAAGAATTACTGACGTATCCAGTGGCTCCTTTCCCCAAGAGATTTACATTCTGATTTTTTTGTGTGTGACTAAAGAGACGTGTGTTTTCTGGCCACTTCATTTCATTTCACGATGTATATCAAATGTTTAAAATGACAACAAACTAACTGCCTCAGTGTCGGTCGGCAGAGTTGGTTGGAATCACCAGTACTGGCAATAGTCTCATATTGCTGGGAGTTATTTGGTTTAATGTTGATTTAATAAATGTTTTTGATGCAACAAAAAGACGATCAATTTGATTTTCTAATGAAGACTGCACATATGCATATATACATTTAGCATACAATTAGTGGTTCAAGACAGAAGCAACTGGCACCACGCAGTCTGCTCAGGAATCAAGAGAGGAGAGGAATGTTGCAACCAGCAGATGGAGGACAAGAGAATACGGAAACAGAGGTAATGAGACTACCTGGTTTACCAATATTTTACCAAAAATGGTCACGAACTATAGAAAAAAGTTCAGCAGTATCTGTCTACCTGAAATCTGGTGAAGACTGTAAGTAGCGAGGAAGGCGTTTCTCTTCCTCAAACACACCTAATGAGCTCAATATGAGATTTCACTTTTAATTATGATGAATGAAATGAAAGCACCAATCCTTGTAGTCTGTACCATTACACAACACAGATTGTCAATGCACAATAACACATCTTGTGTTATTTCTCTTTGGAGCATAGGATAATTTACATAAATTCATGTATCCAAGAACTTCAGATGCACACCACACATCCAGGTGCAAGACCATTTAAGGCTTTAAACACAAACTGTGCCACTTTATACTGGATTCTGTCATGCAGGGAGCCAGTGCAAGGCTGCAAACACTGGAGTAATGTGATCTCTCTCTTTGTCCCTGTCAGTAAAAGCATTTTGGACTAACTGCAAAAGGGCAAGAAATGACTAACTCCAGTATACAGTTCATTACAGTAGTCCAGTTTAGATGTAACAAATGCATCCATTACCCTTTACAGATCAGAAAGTTGTTTTTCTTAATTCTGGAAATTGTTCTGAGCTGGCAGAAACTGCTCTTGATTGCTTTAAAACTAAATAAATTCCAAAAAGGGGTAAAACCACGGTCAGATAATGTGATAGTGAAAGCACGAGATGGAAAAAAAACCACACCTTTTTTTAAAGACAACAGCACTATACAGATGCTACAGTACTGTACAGAAACTAAAGCACTACAGCCACAACTTTATTTCATCATGGATTCATAGTAACCAGCAGAAGATTCTTCTCATATATAATTACAGTAAGTTAAATTTTAGGTGCAATTTTAGATTTTTTTTTTTTAATTTGACAGATTGCTCTTTTTAAAAAAAAAAAGCGTACAAAATAATGACTTTTGTATTGAGTTTGTTTATTGTGCGTATAGTATATACATCATATCGAAGCAAGCGCAAAGACAAAATCCAAAGGAAAGCGCAAGTATATTACTGAGAATCCTTGTGCGCCATGTACGATATATAAAGTCGATATTAAACAATCTTAAATTTTAAATATTACAAGACCCGGATATAGTGTTTGAATGGCAGACTATTTGTTTCCGGTTTACACTGTCGACTCTGACCCCCGGCTGGTGCGGAGCTCTGCTTCCCTCAGAAGACAAAATTTTTGGTCTTTATTTCTGAAAAGTAGGTGGCTCGGGTTTCTTTGTTGTGCTTCTTTGTGTTCTTTGTTCCTCCTCTGTCGCACACGCGTTTTGACGATTATATGACGCCCATAAGGCTGACTAAAAGTAAGGTCAGCTAGTTAGCGTGTTGAGCTACACAGAGATGTGACTTTCCGTTGGTCCAGCCATTTTCTAAAGACTAATGCACACTGTAGGTAACACAACACAACATTTTCAGCTCACGGAGGAAACGGTCTCATAACATGTGCTAGAAAACAGACAGGCTGAGAGCTACGGCGTTTACAGTGCGGCTAACAGTGCAGTCTGAGCTCACGCTGCAGCAGTTGTGTTTTTGCAGCGTGTGTCGTGGTTGGAGGTTAGACTTCCACACAAAAGAAGCAACTTTCTAAGTGTTACGTCAGTCCTGTAATCATCCACCTTCTGCTCCCCTTTCTCAGAAATAAGGGTGTCCCCCCACCTCTCCATGTGTGATCCCTGATGGGCAGCTGGTCTCGCAGTGCCGTGCTGGAGCTCTACAGGGCGCTGCTCCGTGCAGGCCGTCACCTTCAGTATACCGACCGGAATTACTATCGCCGCGCCGTGGCTCGCGAGTTCCGCCGCTGCCAGGCACTGACGGTCCCAGAAGATAAGGAGGAGGCCCTGAAGAGGGGCCAGTTCTTTCTCAGCAGCCGACTGGGTGGGCTTATGTAGGTGGAAGGGGATCACAGGCCATCTGGTGGTGGGTTAAAGGTCATCTGGAGGTGCATCTCCCAGGTGGGTGTGCAAATAAAATGTCAGCAGTGAGTTTTTGTAAGGGTTTAGTTTGTAGGATGGCATAAACAAGATCACATGGCATGAGGTATCTGCTGATTTCTCACCCAAGTCGATCTGACTTTAGCTCATTGTTTTTCAGTGGCAGGATGGCGGGGGTGAATGGAGACCGTAAAGGAAAGAAAGACGATAATGGGATTGGAACAGCTATTGACTTCATGCTCTCAAATGCCAAGCTTGTGCTGGGGGTGGGAGGGGCAGCCATGCTTGGCATTGCAACACTAGCTGTCAAAAGAGTAAGTGTTTATGTCATTACTATTTCCTCCCATATAATATTTTTTTCTTTTGGGGGGGGGGCTTTTTTAGGTAGCCACACTAATACAATTTTATGTGCAGATGTATGATCGTGCCATAAGTGCTCCCACCAGCCCCACAAAGATGGAGCAGACTGGAAAGAGAAGCTGGGAGGAGCCTGCCTGGATGGGTTCGTCCCCGAGGGTTTTAAACCATGACATGAAGTCCACACTTAGCAGGTCCCTGCAGTCTCTGCCCACTTCTTCTCATGCTTTTGAACCAGGTGAGGGGAAACAAATTGCCCTTTAATTTATAGCATATTGTGGGGTACACTTTCAGCCAGCTTTCCTGTTTTTTCTTAGTTTTTTTAATGTTTGTTTTATTTGTTTAATCTGCTGACAGACAGCCTATTTGGAGGATTCTTGCTCTTCCTTTACAGTGGGTGATGGTTCTTTTAGTTCAGAATTTAGATGCCCAACTGTTTTATATTCATGTTTAATCATAATGTGTTAGAGACTGTAGAAACCTCTTCAGTTAGTCTTTGTAGATTTAATTTTGTCACATTCAGACCTTTAGGGAACATATTCATGCAACTCCCAGCTTTTGCAACTTTACACCCCCCCCCCCCCGAAACCACAGATGAGGAAAGGTCATTAAATTCTGCTGCACTTTTACTTGTTTTCACCTCAGACTGTCTGCGAAGGGCTGCAGGTCGAGCTGCTGTGGGAAGAAGTGGTGCCACTCGGTCAGATATGATGCGGGCCCGGATGCGTCTGTCTTTGCAAGAACATCTGTGGCAGTACTACCAAAATAATGTCAACATCCCTGCGGAGGAGCAGGCCATGGCCAGGAGGGCGGCGCTAGACATCTGTGCTGAGCTCAGAGTGTTTCTTCATGCCAAACTGCCTGACATGCCACTGAGGGAGATGTACCTTAGTGGCAGTCTGTACGATGACCTTCAGGTAAGAGGTTACTTGTCTTATTCTTGGGATTATCTTCTTCATAATGAAACTTGATTTGATTGGAAACCCTTCTCTCCTCTTCCACCTCCCAGGTCGTAACAGCTGACCACGCCCAGCTCATGGTGCCTCTTGTCTTGGAGAAGAATCTGTGGTCGTCCATCCCTGGAGAGGACACGATCATGAACGTCCCAGGTTTCTGGCTTGTCCGCAGGGAGAATTTGGAATATTTCCCTCGGAATAACAGCTATTGGGACCGCTGCATGGTTGGAGGTTACCTTTCCCCTAAGTCAGTGCTTGAAGTCTTTGAGAAGCTGGTGGCAGGTTCTATCAACTGGCCAGCTATAGGGAGTGTCCTCGACTACATTATCCGCCCCGTGGTTCCTTCTGAAACGCTGACTCTGGAGGTACAGTACGAGACGGACAGAAAGCTGTATGTAGACTTCTTACCTTTGCTCGTGATGGAGGATGGAACCTCACTGATTGCCAAACCACATCGGCTTGCGGCAGAACGTCACGAAAACCTGTGGCGACAGAGCTTTCGCGTGGCTGAGACCGCAAGGCTCAGGGCGCTGGATCAAGAGGACGGCGGCTGCCGATGCACCTGCCTCAAGGTGGCGAAAGCCGTGTGCAAGCTCAACCCTGCCCTTCACAGGCTCAACTCCAGCCAGCTCACCAATGCCATCTTGTTGCTCAGTGAAAAAGAAGGTGACTGGACACAGGAAGCGCTGGCCGATCGCTTCCTTCAGCTGCTGCGAGAGCTAGTGGGACACCTGGAGGCCGGGAGGCTGCCGTGTGCCCTTAGCCCTAAAGTGAACTTATTTTGTGAGCTGACTGAACAAGAAGTGGATGAGCTAGGTTATACCCTCTACTGTGCACTCTCAGATCCCGAGGGGCTGCTGAGAACTGCCACAGCGCAGCCACCACATCCCTGAATGATGACCCTGAGTAATGACGAGGTTAAAGGAACAAACATGTGCATGGAATAATCCTCTTGTGCAGCACACACTGTTTTGATTAGTCATGGCCTCCTCTACATGCAGAGGCCTGTACACACAGTAGCAGTTACTCAAGTGTTGGCATCTGTTAACATTAAAGGTGTATCTGTCGTGGTGATCCAAATATTATTTTAATCTCAGAAGACAAATGAGATCTTTTGGAGCTGATGGCACTCACTAAAGCCATTGTATTAATGAAGCTAAGAGTGGGTACACCATTATGGTACAGTGTTTGTTTCCTGTACAAGATGTGAAAGCCGTTACATTTGAATTCCATTTAACTGGGAGGAGAAGATTACAGACATGTCTGATGCAGGTCCGGATTGCTAACTCAGAACAGAATGTCATGTCGCCTGTGTGTTTGCCAACTCGAAAGTTAATAAATTGTTGATTACTCCCGAATGACTTGCGAGAAATCTTCATTAATACAGTGGCTGCACTTTTCCTGTATGCTTTATGTTACCTCGGGTATGTGAAAACAATCATCAAGTGTGTGTTTGGAACGTCTGCTGCTTGCATGTGTTAGTATCAAACAGGCTAATATACATTGAGTTGTATGTTGATGTTTTACTCCACAACATTCAACCAAGGAAACTCATAAAGTTAGACTAAAAATAGAAATAGGATTATTCGGGGTAGTTGCTGGCTGATGAAATTCCCCAAAAAGAGAAGTACAAAAAAGGATCCATGTGATGACTGAATACAAAGCTGCTCTTTGTTTGCTGTTGCTTTTCTCCAGACTCACATTTGCTGCTTTGATACACAGGCCTGATATGCTTTAGTCTTCATTTTTTACATCCTCCCACATCACTGTAATAATATGCAGTGTCCTGCTGTGGATTTGGAAACTTAGTCGTTCAGCAGGACTTTCTGAAAGCGCTGTTATCAGCTGGTCTTTGCTTTAATTTTCTGTTGGTACTTTAAAATATATCCAGTGTGTGTTGCATTCACTTGCTCAATCTGTGCCTGCGTCTTTGTAGCGAGAATGTTCTTTTGTCTGGGCAGTTGTTATGCCGCTCTCCCCGTTCAATTTGAGAATTTTGTCTTCGTGAACAACAAATGTGGTACTGACCCGCAGATTTTGTTTGTCCTTTCGGTGTATTAGTCTCACTATTAACTCAAGCTTCAGGCCACAGTCAGAGTAGAGCCTGTTTGCCTTTGTAGTGCAGTGTTTGTGTGTACACATTAAGCCCAGCTTAACTTATACTTGCCAATCGGTGTTGTGTAAGTGGCCAGACACGGATTAGAGCAGCGCAAGTCCACGTCAAGCGCTTTAAGAGCACGAGTACTGGGTGTCAGTACTGTACTCTCACTATGACACACAACACAGGTCTATTTGCTGTGTGACCCGTAGCAAGGCTCATTGTTAGCAGTCTTGCCTGTCAGATCGTCCTATATATGACTAGATTACAGGTGCTAATCTTTTAGATCATGATCTGATGTGCAGGGATCTAACGGCAGAGCTTCATTTATAGAACTGCAGCTATGATAGCCAGGGTTCCTCAAGTTAAGTTATCCTAGCGTTTTAATCAGGTCATGGCCAGGTGACATTAGGTAGACTAATTACAATAGTTTCCACATTGGCAAGTGGCACCTTTCTCAAACAGTATTTAAAATGTCATCCACATAATCACGACTGCTCTTTGCCATGACTTTTAGCCTTAGAATGAAGACATGCAGTGATATGGAGCATGTGTCCCCCTAGTCCCCATCCCACTATTTATATAGTGTACATAACGAAGGGGTCATTTATACTTCTGTTATGCATTTAGTTAATGATCATCCAGATGATGATAGTAACAGGAAAAAAAGGTGAATATTTTTGTATTTATTGTACATTTGTAACCAAAGAGCTGAATATTTATTTGCACTGATGCAGGTTCAACATGTAAAGTACTCCTTGTTGTGCTTCATTAAGTGCTTTGTTCTGGATGTATGGATATAAAATGACTACAGTAGATCTTATCTGTGCAAATTGTCTTCCTTTGCTGACCTAGTTTGTGTTACAAACACCTACTGTGCAAAGGTAAGGGGAGTCACTGTGCCACATTTGTAATGTCATTGTAAAACAAAACCCAAAGTAGATCACTACCTCTACCTTGTGGAGTGCATATTAGCCATAAGCTGTGTTGCATGCTATGTACTTTTCCCCAGCTGTTTTCTTTTTTAATTATTTTATTCAGCTCTGAAGTTAGAGTGCAGCACTTTGCATACTTAATTAAAAATTAAAATTCTGCACCTTGTCATTTTTGACGTGAAGCATATTATTTGAGCATTTTTGTGGTTTCCCACTGATGGGTTACAAACTAATAAACATGGCCCTAAAAAAATGTGACAAAATGTTTACTTATTGTAAAGATTTATTTTGTCAAAATCAATAATCCAAAAGTGCAAGTTACAAAAAAAAAACCCCAAGCATTTTCATATACACTACATGGACAGTACTGGGCCACACCTCTTAGTCTTTTGACTGCATGTATATAAAATCCGGCAGCTAGCCTTGCTGTCTGCCTTTACAAACGTGTGAAAGAAGGGGTCATTCTAAAGAGCTCACTGAATTTGAGTATGGTGCTGTAATAGGATGCCACTGATGGAACAAGTCAGTTTGTGGAATATCTAGGAAGGAAGAAATTTCACCATCAGCTGTAAGTGGTATTATTGCAAAGTGGAAGCATTTAGCAACAGCAACTCAGCCACAAAGTGGCAAACCATAAAGTCAGAGTTGGCAACACTCTGACTCAATAACTTCACAGTTCCAAACCTCCTCCGGCATTAACGTCAGCACCAAAATTGTGCACTGAGAGCTTCATCACATGCATTTCCATGGTCAAGCAGCTCTTGTAGGTATAATTTGTAGGTGGCCCAGCACTTTTGTTCACATAGTGCAGCTTCAGTGTACAAGACCTTTTCCCATGACAACACATTGAACTCTTCTTGGAATCTAGAATTGTGATTCAGTCGCAGCAAATAGTACAAAATTAAACCACTCAAGGACATTAAAATGCACAGTTGAATTCTATAAAATATGCATAGTTAAAGCTCATAAATCAAAAGTAGTTTCAGAGACAAGTGCAAGAAATGGGTTTAGGTAGTCCCTTTGTTCAGTGGCAGGACACATCACTCATTTGATTTGTGGTCATTAATGTAGCATCCCTGTATGCGCTCACTGCAAATCAGCTGGTTGCTCACATAAACCACATCACTAAACACAGATGTGACACATATATGCAAATCAACATTTCCCATTTCTGCAAATCAAATAAAGCAACATTAATGATGAAAATTTGCTGTGTAGGAACTTCAGAATAAAATTACTGCTAAAGAAGGAGCAGTGCAATATATTTTATACAGCGTTCAGTTGTCTAATTAGCAGGGGCGAACCCAACGCGATCAGCATTCCTGTCGAACACTGTGTAGTACTTCCCAATGAATACATCTCCCAGGATCCAGAGGGGTCCTGCAGGAGGCGGGATATCCATGGCCATAAAGCCTGACAGACAGATTGTTATCCCCAGCTGAGACTCCTGCAATAGATGGGACAGATTTCAATTTTTTATCAATAGTCAATAAAATCATCTTCTTGTCAAAATCAATAAAACTAACAAAATCTTTTAGTCCATCTATATGTTATGTTCTGTAAGTCCTTATAGCAGCAATAGAGTTCTACTATCATCAGCATTTATTATGCCTAAAAAAACAAAACAACACCACTTTTTATTGGTTTAGATCAATACCTTCATGACATAATCCTCTCCAGTCAGGTTGAGCCTTTTCCCTCCAATTTCGAAGGAAATGACAGGAAGAGATGGAATCTTCTTACAGTCAATCATGTACTAGAGGGGAGAGAAAACATATCCAAAAATTAAGTCTTTAAAAACAAAGAAAAGAAAAGAAAATGTAGCGGGTGGCTTTTAATTGCACACGGAACTTTACCTCTCCCATGAGCAGGGGGATAGCGCCAATGGCTTTCTGCAGTGCTCTGACTTCCTCTTTGGGACCCACAATTAGAGATGTTCCTGTGTCAACAATAGCCTGGCAACCCGCTTTGCAAAGAGTCAGCTGGTCACCAACATCAACTCTGTGGAGAGGGTTGGAGAAAAACCACAAGTGTGGGACCAAGAGAGAAGAGGCATCAGTTTATATCCAACATCTACTGTTCGCCACACATTTAAACCACTGTGATTTACACAATTCATAATTCATAGGCACAACTTTCAAATGAAAGGTCATGAAGTCAAGTTCAGCTAATACTCATCTACACATTCAACTGGCAAATTTCATTTAGGTCGCACTGCTTAAGCTGCTCTAACCTGCCCACAGCTGCTGCGCGTCTGCAAGCTGCTTTGCAGCCCACCTCCACCCCTCCACTCCATTTTATTCTGTTTCTGCCCTAATTAAAATCATGCCTCTTGTTCTTGATTATTGTAACGTGCTCAGACCCACACCGCGGAAATAGATTTCAGCAGATGGAAATAATAATGGAATTATGTAATGCAATATCCTTCTAATCTGAAATGACTGAATGCACACTCACTTTGACGTCAAGGATTGTATCCAAGACAAACAGAGAACAGAAAGTCTGTCAGTTTCAACTACACTGTTCCACTTAAAACCACACAGTCACACAGGTTCCTTCTCACCCGTTCATCCCGATCTGCCAATAGGCCTTTCGTGTCACATTAACATAGTGCAGGTCTCCGGTGTAGTACTGTGGGTCTGTCCCTCCCAGTGTCAGCTCCCCTCCTACTGCTGCTTTCGGATCTCTGAGGGAAGGGGAGAGTGAGAAAAGCTCACTGTGGTAGTGAAAACACCCAAACATGTGAACTTATTTTACAGCTGAATTCTCTACACAGTTTAAATTGCACAGCGGTGAAAAGCTAAAATGTCAAAACTCAGTAAATCTGTTCATCTACGTCTCTTATCACAAACCAACCTGCTTATGTAGAAAGAGAAAATGTTCTGGGGCAGAAGCTTGGCATCCATGGCTGTGTCAAACACTGGAACGACATTAGCGACTGATATCGAGGGGTATCCCATTCCCAGCACCCCATCAAACCGTGCAACAGCAAACGTGATCCCAGGCTGCTTCACCGCTTCTCCAAACTGCTGCCCAGGCACAGACAGGCCTGCAACCTGCAAGCAGAGCAAAAGGAATAAGAGAGAAAGGTCAATACACAATAAATGCTGCAAAGGAATGATAGGAATGATCCGATCACCAAAACTGAGGAATGCAGTCAAACAAAGAGCTTTGTGAGCGAGTAAGGGAATGTGAGTGTTTTTTGAACTCACAGTGACACTGTCCCCACTGATGAAGCCAGACAAGCTGCCTCTGCCATACCGGATGGCGAACTCGGTGCCATTCTTAACATATGTGCTCGACTTCTTTGAGTTGTAGCGGTGATGAAACCCTAATCAGAAAACATAATGAAGATTCACAGATTTTATGGACTTCTGTCAGTGGTGATACTGCACCATTAATAGCAGGCTATATTTTTGCTGCCATCTGACCGTTGAGTGTTGTGCAAAAACCACACCACTGATTTACATAAACCTGGTGCAGGGATGGGGGCCGGGGTAAAGAAATACCCTGTCAAACTCTGGGATCTAAGTCACTCAGAACTTCTGAACCAGACATCTGTGAATGAGGCTTATAGTGTAAAAGTGCTTTCAGTGTATAATAAAACTAGAAAAAATACTTATAAATTCTGTTTAACTCCTAGTTTGAGATTAGAATATTTGATCAGTGTATATTTTGCCTTCTGCCATTACTGTTAATCAATACTGTTACTAAAAATATTTACATTTGACAAGGACAATGGGAAATTTATAGCAATTGCATATTCAGTCATGTCCTCTATGGAGTCATGTGAGAAACTGAGTACAGATACAGAATCCCACGAAAACTCTCCTTTTCACATGACTGTATGTATGAAAAGCCAGGTTAAAAAAAAAAAAAAAAAATCAAACTCACAACATGCAATATCCAACAAGGAGCAGTGAATGGAGGGGACCCACAGGTTGGAGGAGCCAGTGTCAAACAGCACAGTGAAGTTCTGTGGGGGGGTGCCAATGCTTATAATCCCATAGTACTGAGCCTGAGACACAGCCGGGAAACAATACACTACAAACATTAGTACAGACAACGGTAAGCAGGATGCTACAAATAACTTGCAGTGCCTTTCAGCTGTTGTTGCAGCTCTCAGTACAAAAACTAATCTTAGTATTAGGGAACAAATGCGTAGTGATGTTATCTTTCCAACCCTCAACAAAAGTTATTTCAAGGGGAAAATAAAAAAAAGGAAGAACAGGTGCCAAAGTCTAATATTAACTTCCCTCTGTCTCGTTGGCAATACTGCCTAATTAAATTAAATCTAAAATTGGCGATGGACCCTTGAATAAGACTTGTACATTTCACATCAGGTGTATAAGCTCATGCATGAAATGCTCATGTGGATTTAGTTTTTAACCGAGGTGTTCTGTAGGTGTGCATACATCCAAGAAGTTGGTCAGCCTCTCCACAGGCAGCTGTGGGGATGGAGCGCTGTCTGGTGATCCGGTGGTCTTCGCCAAAGCCCGCAGCTCATCCACGGACATCCCATTATCGCTCATCAGGCGGCGCAAGCTTCTTGTTTTGTAAAGGGGAATTCTGCAAAAACAACACATGATTCAATTAAACAGCATGCACGCGGCTATGTGCGCAATTCACGCGCGCAAAAGTGCAGCTTCCTGATGCAGATCACACGGAAACACTTTTTATACTGAAACCTATCAAATGAACAAAACTGCCAGTAAACAGTTTTTTTTTTAAGTACACCTGCAACAGGTGCGCATAACCTAACCTTTCTTTAACGCCAGTGGAACTGCCTGCGACAGTAGCACACGCACAAGTTCCATCATTACTAGCGGATAAATGTTATTTACCTTACAATGGCGGCGCATTGTGTTAGCAGCAGCGCCCCGACGACACAGAGTATCTGCAGTCGAGCCATTTCTGCCCTGATAAATAAAAGTCAACTTTAGTTTGAGAGCCAAACGGACGCGCAAACGCGGAAACTCTTAATTTCAACTGACGCACAAAAGCTGAGCGAAAGCACATCCGCCCTTACTTGACTTTCCCCCGCTGTGCGCCCCCGTGGTTGGAGGACAGTGATCAAAAGGATGCTGTCATTGGTTAGAGAGCGTGGCCATCATTCTGCGGTACAAACCGGAGCTCTGGCTGTGCGACGGGTCACGAGTTTTAAGGTGCTTATTGCGCGTTGCACGGATGTTTGAAATAACAGAAAAGATTCCATAAATATCTCTCTGAATGCTCTCTGAGCATGCAGCTTGTCACAGACTGTTAGTGAAAGCCTGCTTTTGGTAACGCTCATCACACACAAACCTGACCCGATGAAGACGCAAGCAGTTTATGCAAATATATGAAGTTTGGGCGTGAAACCGAGGTGTGATTAAAAACAAAAAGTTTAAAAGGTTGTGATGCAGCAGGTTAGAAATTCTAACTTGGAACCTGGCATAAGTTTCCAAAACATTATCCCCTTTTGCCTTCAGAGCTGCCTTAATCTGTCATGCCACAGATTCATCAAGGTGCGGGAAACTGACTTTGGTCCAGATTGACCAAAATCACACAGTTTCAGAATATGACAAGAGACCTGCATATCCATGATGTGAATCTCCAGTCCACCATATCAAACATACTCCACTGCATTGAGATCTGGTGACTGGAGGCCATTTGATTAAAGTTAACTCAATGTCATGAAACCAGTTTGAGATGATTGCGAAATGTTGCGTTTTCCTGCTGGAAGCAGCCATCAGGAGATGGGTACACTGTGGTCATAAAAGGACGGACATACTAAGGGTGGCTGTGGCTCAGTTGGTACAAAGGGACCCAAAACATGCCAAGAAAATATTCCACACACCAGTACACCATCACCAGCAGCCTGAACGTTGATATAACACTAAAGTTAAAGCAGGAATTACAGACTCGATAATATCACATGCACTCAAACTCACGCTGCTCTAGAACTATCAAAATGGGAAACCAAAAACTCAACTAACATAAAAATCAAAACTTCAAACACTAGAATAACAATAGAAAGCAAACAGAAACATATTGTGCTTTAACATATACACCCTGGGACTATGAAAACGGATATTTGTCATAAAACTGAACTGTGTAATTAGTAGTTAGTCATTTTATGTTTGGGAAATATTAAACTAACTGTATTTGAGAAAACAAGTCCAGTAAGATTACAGTGCAAGAAGGTTGGTTTTAAAAACGTATTCTCCTTTAAAAGAGTCAGTTTTCAGAATTCAACACTGACCTTCAACTTTAATATCATATATTGCTTTTTAAAAGAAACAACCTCTTGATCTAACCCTTTAATAGCAAACACTGGCAGTTGTTTTCTTCACTTTTTATTGACAGAACAGCTCATAAAAATCCAATTTGTAGCTTTTACACAGATTTTATGTTAATGGATTGAATAAGTTAGATGTTACATTATAGAAATTCAGCTTTAGAGATGGTATTTGTTATATTCAGCCAGAGCCCAGCCTCCTGTTATCCTGTCCCAAGTATTTATGCTAAGCAAGTTGCTCTCAGTCTGTGAACCATGCCAGAAAAAGTCTACTTAAAAGGCCTTAAAGAACCACTGTGTTTAGAGCATGGCATCGATCTCCCCGTCTTTTACAACTATTGCCGAGAACAGTCATATATTCTCAAATTTTGAATTAAAATTACCCACTCCCTCACTTGCATTCGAATCCAAGCCACTGATTCAAATCACAAGTGAGGTAAAAGGATTTCAAGCCTGAAAGCAAGAAAAACAGTTGCCATCAAAACAGGTGCATGCTTGGCCTGTTGGACGAGTCTTAGATAAAATCCCCTACACGCACATGTGGCCTAGTGACTGATGTTAGTGTCTACAGATCTTTTTCCTGAGCTGTCTAGAAACTGAATCCACCCACATATTTGTGCCTCTATTATGATCCTGGAGGGAGGAGCAGGCATTGTGGCACGACAGGGGACTCAGGTACGCCAAAAAATGGGAGAATCCTTTCCTTTACTGCAGTCAGGAAGGAAGACACAGAGAACAGCAGGGGCCTCTAAACTGGAACACAATGGTAAGAATATACTTTTATTTGTATTTATTTTATTGTTATAGAAAATTAAAAGGCCTTAAAGCTACAAAATGTTACAGAGGAACTGTCACCATTACCAGGAGTTTAAGCACAAGTCAAAGAATCTGCACCTATCTGCCGTAGCTGAAACAGCTACGTATCCAGTGGGATTTTTGGAGATATAGTCAAATATAATTGTAGGCCATGTTCATTCAGGGAAGTTATGAGATTTCACAAATTTATTAGTCAGACTGCAGACACATTTACTGGTGTTGCACTCTTCCTGTGAAAGCAGACCAGTTTCTGTCAGTGGTGCTAGTCACACCTCAGCTGGTTTCTCGTTGCACATTAGCTGTATATTATTTTATCATTTAAAAAAAAAAAGCATAAATCCGATCATTTAACTGCCTTTTACAGTGCTAAGCCAACTTTTCTGCCTATTGCCCATCAGAGAAAAGTTGTCTGGATTTGGAAATAGTTTTGCCTGAAACAGAACTGATACTAATAATGTCATTAACAACGGTGTCATTTAAGTCAGGGCACAACATCAGGCCCTTAAAAATATGATATGATAAGGTTTTTAATTTCTAATCTTAACACCCTCTCTTCAAGCTCCCTGCTAAATCTACTATGAATGCCTTCATTGGTTCACCTTCCTGGTAGTTCACAGATAACCAAAGAATGTCTTGAAACATGCACTTATGTGATAATAATTGGAGAGAATGGCGTTTTGCTCTTTTCTACGTAGTCAACCAGCACCGGCTCAGTTGAAATCCAGGAGTCGATCTACGAAGACCCGGACGCTTTATTGGTAAAAAATAAAAAAAAATAAATAACTGTTTATTCAAACCATCTGAGTGTGTGCAATGCTGAGTCTTTTTTTTTTTTGGTGTGTCTGTTGGTATTCATACATTATCTGTACATTTATATTGTTTTAGTGTTTTATTGTGTAAAAATAGGAATTTGGGGCCTAAGTGTAATTAACCCGAGATACTACTTCAGCTTTCCTTTACATGCACTATTATTGGGGGATGCAGTGATTTGCAAATCTCATGGCCCCATTTTATTCCCAACAGAACATAGAAAACATATGAAATGTTTAATATCCAGACCTTTCACCTGCTGCAACAACATTCCTTTCCCAAAAGTCCAGCAGCTGCTCTGCCCAGTTCCCAGATGTTTGTGGATTGTTGTTAAAAGAAGAGGGGAAACTACACAGTGGGAAATGTGTCCCTGTCCCAACTTTTTTTTAAGTTGCTGCAATCAACTTCAAAAATAATATTTTTCTTAAAATGGTACATTTTCTCTGTTTAAAGCTTTGCTACGTCTTCACGGTGGGGCGGTGGTCAGCACTATTGCTTCACAGCAAGAAGGTCTCGGTGTTCAACCCCACCGTTCTGTGTAGAGATTGTGACCCTGAAAAGGATAAACGGAAGAGGGTGGATGGATGTTTTGTTGTGAATAAAATATGGGTTTAGATGAGATTTGCACATTGTCGCATTCTTTTTTATTTGCATTTTACACAGCGTCCCAACTTTTTTGGGGGAACTGCAGTTGTAGATAATAGTTGCTGCTCTCATTATGCATTACATGAAATGTTAATTGCCTCATATTTTTGACAGCCTGATAACACACATGAAGCCCTTCCAGAAGTTAAAGCCAAGCCCGTACCTGCCCCCAGGTTTAAATTATATCAACAAACGCAGCATAACAGCACCAGCAACAACGCTGAGCCCTCGTATGCTAATGGAAGCATAACCACTGCAGCAGTAAATTGAGCAATTTTGGCACTTAACTTCATATATGGTATGATAACACATGCTAATAAGTATGTATTAATTTATTTCCTGTCTTTTTGTGACCAGACTTCCAGTGGATACCCTGCAGGCTATAAGAGTCCTGCGCCTGTTCGTTCAGCTCCCTCACTGCCGATCAAGACTGAAAAACGCACAAACGTAACTGAAGAAAGCAGCGAAATATCAAATCCTCATCCACCCGTGAAGGTAGAAAATATTTTCAACTTCTAGAAAGAATACTTTAGGAAATATGCTTCCTTGTGGATTTTGTGACAAAAAATAATACCACTGTGGTAGATACATGCAGAACACAAACCAAATGTAAACTGGTCAGAGTTGTATTGACATGAGTCATAATAGTGTATTATGCAATAGGTCAGTGTTAAAACTGCAAACTGTATATTAAAGATAGGTGTAGCCATTGTGACATCACTAGTTTGTGGACTTGTTTCCTGCTGTTTGGCTGTCACCATCCTGGTTTTAAAGCATGCACCACTGTATTATTTTACTCCAGCTGGGTCCAAAAATGTATAAAATATAAATCATACTGTACTGAAAACTTAAAAATGTGACTGAGGCCATAAACTCAGCTGAGCTCACTGAACAAGTGAGCGGTAGCCCCAGGAATAAATAATGCAGAACACTTTTGTTTGAATTTGACACTAAATGCCTTTAATACCCACTTTATTTCTCTGCCATAGCCTCCAAATATACATATTGAACAGCCTCCTCCTCCTCCTCCTCGGCCTGCTCATTTTCTAGGTTCCCCGAAGTACAGTGACAAACTACCTTGTTCAGCGAGTCAGAGATACGAGGTAAGGGTTTGGTTCTTGTCTGGATATTTCCCTCAGGTCATAAAAGTAGAGTCAGACTTCCCTGAAACATCTGAATGTGAACTGCAGTACTTTCTGAGCTGGAGCTGGATCAATACTGGAACAAAAGGACATACAGAGAACCTGAATCTTTGTCTTAGATTTACTTTTTTCCAAACTTTCATTCCAGGTAAAATGCTTCCCAATTTTTATTTCTTTATTTTTTTTGGACGGCATGGTGATGTTACGGTTAGTACTGTTGCCTCACAGCAAGAAGGTCCTGGTTTGAATCCACCATCTGGCTGGGATCTTTCTGTGTGGAGTTTGCATGTTTTCCCTGTGTCTGTGTTGGTTCTCTCCAGGTACTCCCACAGATTTATATTCTGTGGGTATTCCAGCTTCCTCCCATAATCCAAAGACGTACAGGTAGTGGGATTAGGTTACCTGGTGAACACTCTTCTGTGTTCTAGTTTACTTACAGTTTAGATTCTAAGTTTGTTACAGTTCCTGAATCGTATTCTTAGTTTTGGTTATTTGTTTTGAGTTCCTGTTTCCCTTATTCTTCTGGTCATCCTTGTGTCCCTGTATCTTTGCCCCTTGTCTCGTGTGTTCTTTTACTTCCAGTTTTGTGTTTCATCTGCGTTTAAGTTAAGCTTTTGTCTTTCAAGTCCTGCATTTGTATCCTCTACCTGCCTGCCACAGCTGTTTCATGACAAATTGGCTGTAGGTGTGAATGTGAGTGTGAATGGCTGTCTGGCTCTCTGTGTTAGACTGGTGACCTGTCCAGGGTGTACCCTGCCTGTAGCAGCTGGGATAGGCTCCAACTCCCCTGCAACCCTGAAAAGGATAAGCTGAAGAAGATGGACATTAACTTTTCTTTTTTTGTTTTGTTCTTTTTTGTTTTTTTGGCTAGAACACACCAGCTTATTCAGGACCATCCAGGCCTTCCTCTGCCGTCTCCACATATGTAACTCCTGTCTCACCAGCTCATTCTCAAGAATCACTGAATGTCACTGGGATCAACTATGGCACACAGGTAAACTGCAAACTAAAAGTCATGCATTAGAGACACAGCTTTTTCTCTGGGTTGATTTCACACACTCTAGCTACATAAGCAAACATGGTGTTTTCACCTGTTTTTATATGTGTTCTTTATTTCCCTCACATGTTGAGCTACCAGCTAGTCAAAGCTGAAGCTGTATTTATGCACATCACATTTGAAGGATTTGGATGGGTGAATGAATACTTCTGGCAGTATGGTGTATTTTAGCAACTGTTTACATCTATTGACACAAAACTTGACGTGTTGACTACTGGTTACAGTTGTCATGTCAACGTTGCCCTGCTAAACTGCCTGGCTATTCATTGCTGGTTGCAGCTGTAGTCAAGATAATATTTTACCAGAGTTACGGTAATATGTGGTAATATTGGCCCAACTCAGAAGTAAACATCATGAATTCTCTGCAAGCTTTCCTCTATAAAATGTTGGAATACATTCAGTGTTTTGTTTATACTCAAATGCATTACACAACCACAGTAAGTATGTCTTTGATTTTCAGGTTACAAACTGGTTCCTCTCTTGGTATGAGAGTCAAAATTTGGATACATGCCAGCACAGCACAGTGATGAACAGTGCAGAAAAGCATGTGCTTATCATCCTGGTATGGAAAGTCAGATATTTAAGACTTCACTTGATATTCACAGTGCGTCAAGCACTAAAATGCAGATTTTATCAAGGCCTCCACAAGAATTTTTGAAGCCTTAAAAAGGCAGCTACCCTCTTTGAAGAGGTGCCTGCAGATAAAGGCTACAAAGAAAATTTGTCTTTTTGATTATTTCTTACACATAAATATCAGAAGAATAAATAATTCTTCTCTGGAAATACTGAATATGCCACATATGTTGGAAATTGCTTCCTGTAGGTCAAGCCTGATCATAGCACAGGCTTGATCAGGCCATTCCATGGGCAGGAATGACTTTTCCCTAGTATTTGTCCAGCAAGACAGCCAGTGACAAGTCAAGAACAAGGTCTTCGGAACAAGCTCATAAGGACGTCACAGCAGATGACTGGCAAAGGGACTCGCTTGATCCTCAGAAACCTATGGACTCCTTGTCAGCAGTCTGTCAGCAGGAAGAAAAGGTGGCTAAAAGATTAGAACCAACTCACACTGTTCCAAAAGGGCCTGAGGTCCCAGAAGATCACCCTCAACCTAACTCAGATGGGGCCCAGTCCCCTCTAATAGTGCCTGATCTTACCAAACATGCAGTAAAAAAGAAGTAAGCAAATACAAACATGGAGACCATGGGAAGAAAAGGAAGAGAGACAAGAAAGAGAAGATAAAAAAACCCACAGTTCAGAGCATCCAAACAACAAAGCCTCTTGGACTGCACAGAACCAGCAGAAAGGGTTCTGTGCTAGGACCAATTTTATTTACATTATACATGCTTCCTTTAGGCAGTATTAGAAAGCATTGCATCAATTTTCATTGTTATGCAGATGATACTCAGCTTTATCTATCCATGAAGCCAGATGACACACATCAATTAGTTAAACTACAGGAATGTCTTAAACACATTAAGGCCTGGATGACCTCTAATTTCCTGCTTCTAAATTCAGATAAATCTGAAGTTCTTGTACTCTGCCCCACAAATCTTAGAAACATGGTGTCAAACCAAATACTTTGGATGGCATTACTTTGGCCTCCAGTAAAACTGTGAGAAATCTTGGAGTCATTTTTGACCAGGACATGTCTTTCAATGCACATATTAAACAAATATGTAGGACTGCTTTTTTACATTTGCACAGTGTTTCTAAAATTAGAAACATCCTTTCTCAGACTGATGCTGAAAAGCTTAATCATGCATTTATTACTTCTACGTTAGACTATTGTAATTCATTATTATCAGGCTGTCCTAAAAGCTCCATGTGAAAAGCCTTCAGTTGATTCAAAATGCTGCAGCTAGAGTACTGACAGGGACTAGAAAGAGAGAGCATATTTCTCCCATATTGGCTTCTCTTCATTGACTCCCTGTTAAATCTAGAATAGAATTTAAAATACTTCTCCTCACATACAAGGTCTTGAATAATCAGGCCCCATCTTATCTCAAAGACCTTATAGTACCATATCACCCCAATAGAGAATTCACTCTCAGACTGCTGGCTTACTTGTGGTTCCTAGGATACTTAAGAGTAGAATGGGAGGCAGAGCCTTCAGCTTTCAGGCCCCTCTTCTGTGGAACCAACTCCCAGCTTGGATTCAGGAGACAGACACCCTCTCTGTTTTAAGATTAGGCTTAAAACTTTTCTTTTTGATCAAGCTTATAGTTAAGGCTGGATCAGATGACCCTAAACCACCCTTTAGCTATGCTGCTATAGGCCTAGGCTGCTGGGGGGTTCCCATAATGCACTGTTTCTTTTGATTCACCATATTTACTTTGTTTATACTTCACTCTGTATTTAATCATTAGTTATTATTAATCTCTGCCTCTCTTCCACAGCATGTCTTTTGTCCTGTCTCTCTCCCCTCAGCCCCAACTGGTCGTGGCAGATCACTGCCCCTCCTTGAGCCTGGTTCTGCCGGAGGTTTCTTCCTGTTGAAAGGAACTTTTTCCTTCCCACTGTTGCGAAATGCTTGCTCATAGGGGGTCGTTTTGACTGTTGGGTTTTCTCTGTATAATTGTAGGGTCTTTACCCACAATACAAAGTGTTTTGAGGCAACTGTTTGTTGTGATTTTGTGCTATATAAATAAAATAAATATAAAATAAAATAAAATTAATTAATTGGATTGAAAAGTTTAATTTTTATTTTCATTTATCTGACTGCTACAAATGTGAGTACCAATAGATTGGATCCTCACCAATATCTCAATTGGGCTTTAAAAAATTCCTTCCCTCCTTAAGGTGGGTCTTAACTTTGACACCTAATCTGGAACCTTTGTATAACATTGGTGACATGAGTGTATAAGTGCTGACATAAGAAGAAAAGTCAGTTTGATTGTATTCCTCCTATTTGAACTCTGCAATAACACAACAGTGAAAGCCAAGCTGCTTTCGTGTTTAGAAAATATATTTTTATTTCCACAGCAGAGTCACCTGTATAATTTGCGGGAATAATAATGATCCTGAAGTTGATTATAAGAGCACAGATCATCCTTAGGAATTATAGAATGGTTTATTTTATTTACCTGAATGCTGTTATACCTTCAGTAAAGCTGATAAGCAAAACAGTTTCCTTTGTCTGTTACAGATCAGTCCACCACCACGTCCACTGAACCCACCACCATTGCAGTCATCATGTAGAGGATCAGCACACTCTGAGATAGACAGTCACTACCTGGAAATCATTCCAGATAATCAAGATGAGACGGTGAGAGAGACAGTGTGCCCTGCAACTCTCTCTTTCTCAAACACACACACACACACACACACACACACACACACACACACACACACACACACACACACACACACACACACACACCATAAATATATAATAGGATTCATAGTTGTCTTTTGGTAACTGTTAGTCTAAACAAAAGGACACAGATGTAAGTTGTTTTTACAGCTGACAATGGCCAGTTGGTATCTGCGGATGAATGCAAAGATACAGCTTTTGTCTGACTTGAGCCTCTATCCTGCAACTGAACTGTGATTTAGGACAATGTGATCTGAGCTGGTCTTTACTCTTACAATAGAATTTTTTTTTCTCATTTCACAATTGCTGTTTGAGATCAATTGTAAATACACTCAGATGACACAGAGACTCTAACCCTCTTCACTGAGTGATTTTAATATAAAAATGATCTTCTCTTTCTCAGGACCTCAGTGAGCTGTTGAACTGGTTTAACAGAATGTTAAGTGAGTACAGAATGTCTTTAATGTCTTGAAAAAACTGCTAACTTTGTCATTTTTCCCCCAAGTAGTAATCTAGTAATTAATTTAAAAAAACATGCAAAATATTTGCAAAATATGATCCTGAATAGCACAGATCATAACTCTATTGTTATGCACAGTTTATCTAATTAATTTCTGTCCAATCATTTCAGCATACTCTGGTTCCATGCCTTTATCTCTCTATGGTGTCGGCAAGGAGGACACGCGGTAACAAAGAGAAATTACAACATGAAAATCTGCACAAGTGTGATGATGAGAGTCAATGAGAAACTGTTTCATAGCTAATTTCATGAGCTACATCTTTTTATCTTGTCTGTCACTGTTCCTTGCAGTTCAATCAGTCAGAAAGCTATGAATGCCACAAAGGCTTGGCATCTCTACAACCTTCTCATGATGAAACGCAAAGAGGACCTGCAGAAAATCATCACTGATTTCAGATCCATCTGTGAGCACCTGAACAAGATGAAGAAGAAATACAAAACCATGGGTATTGCTGGAGGCACCACAGGTGCTGTGGGTGGGGTGGCTACAGTGGTGGGGATCGCCCTAGCTCCTGTGACGTTTGGTGTCTCACTGGTTGCTACAGCTGTCGGTGCTGGCATGATTGCATCTGCTGGCGGTATGGGAGCTCATGCTGTTATAGCCAGCAAGACGACAGTAACTAGGGCGACAGTTGAGAAACTAGTGAAGGACTACAAGGAAGGTGTTACTGATCTGGAACGCTGTCTAGATTTTATCCTGTCCACGGCAATGGAGCTGCAAAGGCACGGCATTGCTAGGTTAGAGAGTGCAGGCGCTCATCCGGATGCAGTGAGCATGGCATACAAGTTACACAATGTATTAAGCAATATGGACATTTATGCACAGTCAGGTGGGATGAAATCTGAGAAACTGCTTCAAGCTTTTACCAAGGAAATGGATCTTTTTTTTACAGAGAAGAATGGTCAGAAGCTGAAGAAGTCAAATAAGAGCATTTTTTCAGGTAAAGTTTCCCTGCTGGCTGATGGTCTAAAGGAAGAACTTGATCATCTGATTGAAATCTGGGAAAAACTGTCTTAAACCAAAGAACACTGTGCTTGCTCCTTTCTGTGTGTGTGTTAGTGTGTGTTAGTGTGATGGAGATGTGTTGACATTTAACTGATTAATTTGGAAGTTAATTCCTGTACACTTATAGCTAGAAAAGCTAATGTCACTAGTGAAATTCTGATAACAGTTGTGATGCGCACAAATAAATTAATGGCCATTACTCTTGTATGTATGATGTGATATCAATAAAGAATATTGTGTCACTTGTAAAGTTAAGTATCAGTCATTTTTTAGGATACTAACAGAGAGCGGCTGGAGTGCAGAATAATAAAATAAATTAGGCTGATAATTTCAGAATTATTTATTCCAAAATATAACAATTTCAAATATTCTCAGTATTTTCATAGTATAGACCTGTTGAGGCCCAGGTTCTTCAAGACAAAATTTTAATACTAATGGGTTAAACATGAACCCCTAACATCCAAAAGTGGTTCTTTGAAGCAAGGTTATTATCATTAACTAAAACTGAAAGTGAAAAACCATTTTTCATTAACTGAAATAAATAAAAATAATAATTAACTGAAACTGTATTTTGAGTTTACAAAACTAAAACAAACTGAAATTATAGATAAAATTTATTTAAAAGCCTGTGAATTTATATGAAATCACCTTTTCTGCTCTAGCAGTTTTCGCTGGAAGCGCCATACTAAAACTGCGCTGTGTGTGTGTGTGTGTGTGTGTGTGTGTGTGTGTGCTCACCACGCCAGTGTGTAAGATAATAGCAAGAGCAAAAGTTGGAAGAAAGCAGCAGTCGAATATGAAATTTCTTTGCGTACGATAGCGAGACATATAGAAGCAAGTGTCTTTTTGTGTGCAACACTTCTGAAGGGGAAGAACCTCCAACTTCAAAGTCCACCTGAGAAGCGCACACAGAGCGGCTATGGAAACCGCTCTGAACCTGTGCAGTAACCCACGACGTAACCTAACTTGCGCCTCTCCACAAATGTAACTGCACGTCGGGTCCATGCAGCCTGGAACGATTGTGATCGGCCTGTTCCGCACAGTCGAGTCCTCTCATGCATTTCTAGCTACGTTTCACTGCAGTTTTTGAATTTATCAGTGAGAGAGTAACAACCAGGAATAACAATCAAAGCATCAATATAAGGACTCACAAATGTCAGTAAATTCCTGGAAGGAGACTGCTGAAAATGTGGAAATGGACCTGAGGGAAAAATATGTTTACATACAAAATTAAATAATAATAATAATAATTAAAAAAAAAAACTAACCACAAAGAACGAGGACCAAGGAGGGGAGAAAGTTACAGGATGTTTTTTGTTGCTATCGGCCGGCACTGCATATAAAACACCAGCACAAGTACATGACCACAAGGTCATAATGCAGCTACACAAGAATAAATGCAGCAGCGACGTCGGCCACTTACGTAGGTTGCATACTGAGCTACAAAGAGGTCTAAATAGTATCTAACCAATCTAGTGTCTCAAAGGAAGGTGACAACGATAATGGACTGTTTTCACCGAAAAATAACTGCTGGGTAGCTAATACACAGGAAGCATTTGGTGCACCTAACAAAGTATGAAAACTAAACTAAAACTAAGCATTAAAAAAAATTAAAGCAAACAAAACTAATTAAAACGAACTGAATTAGAGAAAAAATGTTATAACGAAATAAAACTAAACTATAATGTAAAATCCAAAACTATTATAACCGCCCATTAAAGAACCTTCCCAGGGGGCTCCTAGAGCAACCTTTTAAGTTTCTTTCCAGTGGGAATGTTAATGAAGACCAAAAGGTTCCTTGAAGCTCTTCCACATAACTAAGAGTGCTTCTATTCAGGTTCTACTAACAATTACAATCATGATGTGCACAGATAAATAAATATGTACTGAGAGCTGTGGTATCAATAAACAATACACCGTCACACTGCAAAGTTTGGCATCAGTGACTACTTTTTCAGAAAGCCAGCAGACGGTGGGTAGAAAGCGGAATCCAAGCACTGGCGGAGTGATAATGTCGTCACGGCGGATGGATATTGCCACTCCTTGCTTCAGCTGTATATTCCAGCCTCGTTACAACGATCGCCATTTTCCCCATCGCAGAACAGCGAACGAGCAGATATTGTTGGACACCGCGCTATTTGCCGAAATGGCAGTGTGATATTGTGCAGCGACCCAGCAGCAGCCAACAAAACAGTGCATCCAGCCAGTGCACTGAGTCACTTCTAATTCAGCAAAAATGTCGTAAGTGTCATTACTTTTTAAAATGCCATATGCCGGGGACAGCCGTCTGGTCTAAGAGTGGCCGCCGGCCTGATAGTGTTCATTTACTTCTATTGTTGTGTTTTTTAAGTATAATATAGATATGGAAGGTGTGACTATATAACATATGGTCATCTTATGATACTTAACATATTTTTATTTTCAACTATGTTAACCTGAAAGACAAGAAACGGAAATGACGCAACACGTGCTGTTAACATAACTTGTTACATTTGATGGCGCTAGCGCAGATAAGCTCGCAACATTGTAGCTGTCATAGCTGAAAACTCCGGCGTCTCTACATTGTAACTAATCAATACTTGGTTCTCCTGCCGACCTTCGAGTGCCAACGTGGCATTCAGAAAATGGTTCGTTTCCTCTTACTGTCAAAATGGCGGCTTGAGAACAAAAGTGTGGCTGTCGTTTTTTTTTTGTTTTGGGTGAGGGAGGGAGACGCACTCTGTGACCTCGTTTGGAAGCAGACTGACGTCAGAATCACAAGGCTGTAGCTGGGCGGAAACACGTGATGTAGATCAGGTGTATTGCAGTCTTGGGGGCAGTGTTTGTAAAGTTAAGGGATTTTGTCTGAGAGGAGTACCACTTTTTTCATACTTTAACATGCTTTTTAAAAAATAATAAATGTGATGTTTAAAACAATTATCAGAAATAAAATGTTCAGGCCTTCACTACAAACATTTTATCTTCTTTCTGCCTTCAGGTCCTACTTGGAAACCCTCAGCACTGCTGCATTCGACAGCATAAAAGAGTTCGAAGCTACCCTAGCATTGTCGCGCTCCCCAGTTGTGACCAACAACAGCCACTATGACCATGATGATGAGCAGCTCACAGTTTGGCCTGGAAGACATGGAGGCCCTTCTCTGGGGGCCTTCCTCTCCCATGGCTGACGCCATGGACTCCCTGTTTTTTCACCCTGATAAAAGAAGAACCACAGGAAGGAGGAGGAATCTCACTGGAGGGGGACACTGAACCTGCATCCCCCCTCACCTCCTCATCGCTGTCATCTTCCTCCTCTCCTCCACCCTTCTACTCTCCTCCTCCCTCTCCGCCAGCCCACCTCCTCCATGGGGACAAAGCCGGAATAGAGTCTGATCTGCTCTCCTTCCCTTTGTTGGGCCACCCTGGTCAGCTGAGATGCAGCCAGGTGCTCTCAGGTGACGCCAGAGGTAATCACTGTAAACTGTTGAGCACAAATAATGCATCTAATAACACCTAACAGACAGTGCAGACAACTGGTGTCAGTGTAACTGAATATAAACTGATAGCCCATTTTGTTTCTTATCTGCCTCCACAGAGGATGCGCTCAGTGACCTGGACTGGATGGCTGAGAAGGTGGATCTTAGTGACTTGGACCTCGACTCACTGATTGGCTCCTGCAGTCCTGCTGAAGAGTCTCCCAGCTCTCCAGAAGACCTCCTGGCCTCCTTTGATTGCCCCATGGATATTGACTCCCTCCCACTGCCAGCTCTCTCAACTCCTGTGCTCTTGAGTCCTCCCTCTGCCTCCCCTTCAAGTATTCTTCCCCCTGCACCTTCAGCTGTCTGTCCTGATCCTTCGGTCATTATTTTGGATGAGCCTGAATCCTACATTGATGGCCAGGAAGTTCCTTCCCCTACGTCATGTGTCCCAGAGCCTCAAGAGGAGTTGGAAATCAAATCGGAGCCTGCTTCCCCAGACCCTGCTTCCCCAATGGTAGATTCTCCCTCCTCTCCAGCCTATACCCTGGACCTGGGCAGTGAAGTGGATGTCTCAGAGAGCGAGGTGAAGCCAGTGGTCGCCACTGTGGTCCCTCAGGTCCCAAAGCTTGTACTCTCCCTGTCACCAACTCGCATTGTTCTCGTGCTTGCTCCAAAAAATGAAGTTGGGATCGCCACTGCACCAAAGGTCATTCGTTGTTCCCCACCAGAGACTCCCTCCAGATGCAGACCATACCCTGAGCCAAATTACAAAGCTAGTCCACCCTCTCCCAGTACCACCACCATTCTTAAAGTCAGGTCCACCCGGGGTGCAGGTGGAGCTGAACATCCAGCTCTGAAGCCTCCGAAGGACAAGAAGCATAAGAAGATGGAGCAGAATAAAACGGCCGCTACACGCTACAGGCAGAAGAAGAGAGCAGAGAAGGATGCCCTTGTTGAAGAACATGTACTGTTGGAGAGGAAGAACCTAGAACTGACTGAGAAGGCTGAATCTATGGCCAGAGAGATTCAGTATCTCAAAGAACTGATCGAGGAAGTCCGAATGACTAGGCTCAAGAAAGGTCTCGGTGCTGACCCCTAGTGGCGGGACCTAGCAATGACTGATATCAGGAAGTGATTAGAAAATGGGCTGTGTGTGTTTTTTTTTCTTTCATGAAAATGAGTATCAGTATAGTATATGTTGCATCCACACTGCATGTCTGGGATGCATAAGTCAATAAAAGTGGTGTTTGTCAGAATATCACCTTTTATGTATCCAGCACTAGTATTTAAATATACAAATAGAAGCAAGTAGTCGAAAATAAGTATTTTCCTCAAAGTATAATCTTATATTTCCATATATCTGGACCATGGTAATCTGTCAGTGGGAAATAAATTTTTAAAGTGTGTATACTATATAATAACTAGACTGTGTATTCTCTCAATAAAGTGTTTAAATGAATTGTGGTGGTGTGTGTGTGTTTTTTTGTGATGGTATTGGGAAGCAGATGCTAATATTTATTTGATAAACTAGATACAAAGTTCCAGTCTGCTGAGAATCTTAACTTTCACTGGTCCTTCACAGATTTAAACTGAGTCATAAGCATGAAAGTAATGCAGATCACTAGTATAAATGCGCTGCATACTGTAAGTCATCTGTAATGTATTATCTGACCACAAACACAGAGGCTGGTGATTATCTCAGGGGTTTCTTTGAAGCAGAGCTGGAGATAATGGAGCCCACCTGATAGTCAGTGTGCTGTGGAATCACATGATTATTCAAGTGACAATCATGAAGTTAATTTTAAGTATGTGAGAAAAACCTTTGAGACTGCTTACCCATGTACTTTCACTGCTCCTTTATTCATGTGGGTAGCTCCGCATATTTGATTTGGCAGATTTTTTTTTTATGCTGGATGCTCTTCCTGAGGCAGGCAGTCCCTGTGCTGCTCATTAAGGTGGTTCATAAAGTTTCTGCTGGGTATGTAAATGAGTTTACATTTTCATTTGTTCTAGTGAATAGGAGAGAGGGAGGTAAAGAGAGTGCTGACCGGTGCTGACCTCGGCACAACTTGAATAATGTTACCCAACAAAAATGTGTGCATTCATCCTACACCAGGCCCTGGGTGTGCGCTCTGTAATTGGCCTGGGCTTGTTTCCAGATAGCTGGACAGGGACTGTTTACCATACCTCTCTGGAGAAGCGCCAGTCACAGCAGTGCAGCACTAATAGGCAAAGTATTCCTTACAGGTTAAAACCTTTGCTAACTTTATGTAAATGCCCTCATTTTTCAAGGGTAAAGCAAGAATGATTAAGCTTCCTTTTTTGTCTGGCACCACAAAAGAGATCTGAACTCATATTTTAATATTTTTGGAATACCTCCCCCTTTCCCTGTAATACAAAAATTACTCAAGTTGAAAAAAAGTGTTTTTCAGAAATATTATCTTTAGCCACACAGACATGATTCTGCTTACTACACTGCCACCTAGTGATGACACCATCCTATTACCACATCCTCCCTGGGGTCAAACACCATTTTTTACATTCTAGGATGCCAATTTCAGCCAAATTGAAATGGCAGTTAAATAAAGAGATGAAAATACACAACAGTATAGCCATACTTTATTTTTTAATTATTGTTGTCTCGGGATGTACAAAGTACTGATATTGCAATCACCACATGAGGGACCACACGGTAAGTAACGTCACTTTGGCTACAGTAAAGTGGTAGAACTTACACAGTGCAAAATGTATCGCTAAAAGCCTAAAATGTTACATATTTTACACTGTTTACTACACATATGACATACTGAGGTGGAGTGGGACTCACAGGACTCCAAATGAATGCTTGAAACATCCTCATATCAAATTTTAAAGTCATGCTCGTCACACTTAAGTGCTGAGGTGGCCTACATCACTAGATGAAGCACAGAGGTCGGTAAAGCGCAGAGGGAGCAGTGCCACGGTTCCTTTTAGAGGATAAACCATTTGTAGAAAATTACATTTTACAGCATGGCAGTGCTATCTGTCACATGTATATGCTTTTATTCCAGAGGGTGAATTCTCTTTTCCCCCTATTCTTTCTTCTTCTTCTTCTTTTTTTTTTTTTGCAGTTGTAAAGGTAGAAGGATGTGATGTGATACAAAAAAAAAATCACTTACTCAAGCAAGAGTTAGAGGAATAAGAAGTGAGGTTGCCTTCAGCGCTACAGGCACTCTTTATTCTGCATGCTGCGTCTTAACATGCCTCTGATGGCTGTATATATATATATATATATATATTTAGCTATAGATGTATTTTAAACTACTGACGTCAGGAACTGATATCTCAAGGATGTAGAAAAAGGTACAAGGTAGTAAGAGCCCTATGAGAGCTTGAGTGGTGCATGAGGTTATGCTGTTTCTGTAGCATGCGAAAGCTCGATGTAGCCTATAGGATGCTGTCCTGCTGCTGCAGGGCTGCGCTCCCACTGTCACGCTTTGATGCTGAGGCACGTAGCTGAATCTACCTTGTCGATATATGCGCTGGACGCATGACCATAAACAGCTATGCAGAGCCGGCCCGAGCTGCTCCACGGGGATCTGAGGTTGCACAAAGTTTCGATCCAGCCTTCCCCAACTCTTTTCAGAGCTCCTCTTGAGCATGAATGCAGAGGTGTGATAAAAGTACTTATGGTACTGCTTTCAGTGGTGTCAAAGTTTTTTTCTTTAGGGCGGTTGCAACCAAAGTACAAAGACTTTAAGCTCCCCACAAACAAAAACAAATACTCAAAAGCCCAGATCTGAATTAACATGTGACTCGCGTCCGCACTTAAGCAATCAGCTTTAATCAGCGTCTCTGTAGCTGTGCCAGATTTTGCCCTGGAGGAATCAATTCAACTCAGACTCCCTGAGCAGAAACTAATGAAATTTTAATGAGGATCATTTGAATCTCACTCATGTGAGAGATGAGAGTTGCCTCCTGTTTTAATGTCTGAAGGTCAACTTTTGGAGTCCCCAAACCAGTCGAGGCCATGCGCACGCATTTCCAGCACACTTTGTCTCTTGTTGCACCGGCCGTGTTTGGATTTGCTTTCATGTGAACTTTTTTGCATATCAACCATTTCTGATTCACACACACACACGCAGAGATTATACTTAGCCTTCCAATACTCGTGAATGACAGTTGTGATCCCACCCTCATCCCACCATACATCAGTATAAACTGATATGTATAGCTTTTTGTCTTTCTGGTTTCAATTTTGCCCTTTTTAACACATCACACAAAGCTGATCAGTGTGGACTGAACTAAGATTTACAAAGATTAGCAGCAGCTGATTTCTGTGGACACGCTCATGGGCTCAGGAGGGTTTGAGCTCAGCAGAATATGTCGTCTCCTGTTTGGTTTGAGGAGCCCGTCTTAAAGATTTCAGTCTCGGATTCATTCAAAGACCTACTCATTGTAAGACTCCTGTTCCAAACCCTTTGTTGTCCCTGAAACTCTTCAGAGTTAGAGAGGGATATCACAATGAGGTTTTAGTTACATGAGGTGATGCTTATGCCTGTTAAAGGCTCACACTGAGGAAAAAGGCCTTTCCCTTTAGTGCGATTGTGTCACTGTAGCTGGCATCCCCGACAGTCGTCCTCTGGTTCTGTGTTGTCTGAAGAGTAAGAGCTCTCCTCGCTCACTGTCAAATGCAACATTACTATATTAGATCAGCTGTGTACATATGCGTTTTTCAAACTGCAACACAAGAGAAAAATCACTATACATTATCCATCTTTGCAAAATATATACAAAAAAAGGACTTACACCACTCTGTCTGTATGGGGAGGAAGGCCTTGTCGCCGTTCTCCCTGATCATCTCCTCTATCTTATCCAGCAGGACCGACACACTCCTGTCTTTGCCAGGCGTCTTACTGTCCAGGACGTGGTAATAGTTCCCACAGTATTCCAGCAGTCTTTGCAGCTCCCGCCCACCTCTAAGGATGTGCTCCTCAATGGGCGTGCGTCCCAGCCAGTCACCACAGCTGAACAACACCATGGTGTGCAGGCACGCGCTGTCACCAAACAGAGTCTCTATGTGCGCCACGAGCGTTCGCCTCTTCCTGGCGGTGAGGGACGAGACGACTGGTAGGACCAGCAACAGCGTGTGGGGTCCAGGTCGTAGGAGGGCAGCCCCGCGCTGGGACTCCTGGCGGATTCGCTTCGGGGTTCGCCTCACCGAGAACCAGTCCCAGCCTGGGGTGTCGACAATAGTGACCCGACGACCGGAAACGAGCGCCTGCCTCCTGAGGCACAGTTCTGTCTCCTGGCCCGATTCAAAGTAGCGGCGGCCCAGGATGCAGTTCCCCACCGAGCTCTTTCCAACACCTTTCCAACCCAGCAACAGCAACCTCAATTCTAAACAGAATTCGAAGGAGGGAATTGGAAATACAAAAAAGTAGAAAAATGGTCAGAGAAACAGAGCAGAGAGAACAAAAATACTTATCAGGGATGAGTAAGCAATTTCTTACAACACCATTCCAGTGGGTTTGTTTTCCCAGGAGCAGAACTGGGACACATGTGAATTCAACTCTCTCCTTCACCACATGACTCACTCAATTACACACGCACACGCACACACACACACACACAGCCTCATACCTCTGGGAGGTCCTCCAATCATCTGCTCCCTCTGTCGAGCGTGCTCCTCCATCCTCATCCTCTCCTCCTCCAGAGCTCTCCGGGCCTGTTCTTCTTCCAGTAAAATCAGCTCATTCACCTCGAAGTACCATCCTGCACAGAAGCGCCAGTAAATTATTCACTGAACTGTTTCGTGTCAGTTCAGTTTTCAATTCGATGGTAGCAACACATTTTAAGAAAGCTGGGAATGAAGCAACAAGACTGAAAGGAAAGCTGTGATGTAATGGAATATAATTATGTAATAATAAGTTCTCACCAGTCTGTGATAGACCATGTGGGCAAAAACAACATGAGAATAATGTTTCTCAAATCATGAATGCCTTTACTTTAACAAATCCAGCCAAACCTTGGTTGTCAGTGATCATTTCCTCCACTTTTTCCATCAGTTCAGGTACTTGTGTGTTTTCTTCGGTTTCTTTTCGAGTGTTATCAAAGGCGTGGTACCTGCAGTGGGAAAAACATCTTTTAAATGGGCATGCCACTAAACTTACATATAAATATAAGGAAATTGCAGCAAGTGGTTTCCTTTTGCTCTAAAGGGAGGTTTCCGAAATTTTCAAAAATGTCATAATTGGCGTGTTTGTGATGGCACCCGTGTTATTTCAAGCTGGAGCTCAACAAACTCTATCACAACTGAGATGAAAAACAGGATTTTTTTTTTTTTAACCTGACCCACAACAGAAGGTTAAGGGGTCTCTGGTGCTGCCAGTTTGATGTTTAGCTCAAAGAGTTTTAGCATGGCACTCTTCAATCTGGAGAAAAATAAAAACACTATCAAAATAACTGAATTTTAATTCAATTTTATTTTATTTGTACAGCACCAAATCACAACAAACACCTCAAGGCGCTTTGTGGGTAAAGGCCCTACAATAATACAGAGAAAACCCAACAGTCCAAACGACCCCCTATGAGCATCTTTGGAAGCATCTTTTCGTTTTATGCATGCTTCCTCCTCAAAACCTGCCTGCATTATCAGAGATCCACCCTGAAGCAGTAGGTAGTGATATCGCTTGCGATGTTATCAGATTTTGCACAGCTCCTTCCAGAGTGGCCAACAGCTTTACTCATAGTCAGGGTGCACACTTTAAATCACCTTTGGTGGATTAAGTCTGTAGTTGCCCTTTAAGTTATGTTTTAAATCACTGCTCTACAACCTAAGGACTGAGTACTTACTGGTTTTTTTTTGGGTTTTTTGCATACACAGAACAAATAAAACACCTCACAGGGACAAATGTACAGGCGTTTGATGTTCCTTTGATTAGAGCAGCTTTTGAGAAACCAGAGTCAGAGGAGACATGGATGTGTACCTGCTTCCACATCGCTCCACCAACCACTGCAGGGCCTCTCCAGTGTTTGCTATGTGTTCCTCGATAAAGACCCCCTTGGGCAGCTTGTCTATCCCGGTGAAGAGGACCATGGAGTACCTCCAGGTCCCTCCGCCCAGGGCCCCGAGCTGCTCCTCTGCGGCCCTCCGCTCAGTCTCGGTGAAGGGCTGGGTGACCGACACCACCAGAAGGATAGCGTGGGGTCCAGGAGGGCAGAGAATGGCTCCCATGCACGGCCCCTCGCTGTCCAGGCTTGGCGGAGGTCGGCGTGGGCTGTCCGACTCGGCACCAGCATTGTCGTTGTTGTGAGCTTCAGCATCGTCATCCGGGTCGGCGGGGATGGCCCACGGTGGGGTGTCGACCACCGTGACACGGCGGCCGTAGATCTCAGTGTGGCCCACGTTACTGTGAGTAGTCTCTGTCCCACCATCAAAGACCTCATCCCCCAGGATGGTGTTGGCAGTGGAGGTCTTACCGGACTGTGGACCCCCTAGGAGCAGCAATCTGCGCTCAGGGGGGTGGCGGCCCCTGGGGTCTCCTGTTTAAACACAGTAAGATCAGCCTAAATGTTCTCTTCAGTGACAGATTTGGACTGGTACATTCATACAAGTGCTTTTTTCTATGCCTGAACACTTCTACCTAAGATTCACACACACTCACTCTCCGATGGATGGATCGGGGCAACTCAGGGTTCAGTATCTTACATGAGGATACTTTGACATGCAGGCTGGAGGAGGCAGGGATTGACATTCCAAGTATCAGACGACCCGCTCTATCTCTCCCTTTTTACACTCTAAATAGTCTTTTATTCCATCTGAATAGAATTTGGTCCTTTATCTGTTTTAAACCCTCTCAAAAGTGTTATCTTCCTAATGTGTTTTGGAGATAAGTGAACTTCCGCATTCTTCCCATCGCAATGCAATTCTTTCCCTTCTTCTTTCCTGTCCTCGCTCCTTAGCTTTCCTCTGTGCCCTCTTTGTATCTGAGCAGCTTGCTACCTCATCTCTCCTTTTCTGGCTCCTGTTTCATTCATGCCTCTATCCTGTTCGGAAAGATCTTCCCAGCATGACTCATCTTTTCATCTGTCCTTAGATTTTCAAAAAAAAAAAAATGGCATTCTGGCATGTGAACAAAGCACAATGCACGCTGAGTAAAAGCTAAAGGAGGAGCACGCATGTTTTGAATAAAAAAAAATAGCATCACAGAAGCATTTGAATATTCAGAAGATGCTGGGAGGAGTGATGCATGCTACGTGAGGAGGAGGAGAGTATGAGACGCAGAGGGAAGTTCATTGATTTATCTGTGATGCTCGCTGACTTGTCGTGCGTACAGGAAGTTGACATGAGCAACAGCTTCCCCCTGCAGCGGATGTTTGAGGAGGATGTTGCCATGAAACAAAGGGCAATGATATGGAGCTCGTTGTGAGGTGCACAGCAAAGGATTAAAAAGTCACTTACCAGTATCAGAGGCAGAGGACACAGCAGCCATCTTGTGTGTAGAACCTCTGGCTTCCTCCTCCTCGGCCCCTCTCCTCCGTCTCCTTCTCACCTCCACGGTGCCTCCTTTTTGTGCCTCTTCAGAAAGCGACAGATGTGGAGCGGAGGGCGAAAGGCTGGCAGCTCAAATGCTTCTTAGCTCTTGCTTTCACTCCAACCGTCATTCTACTGCAGTGTAACTCACTCTGTGTTCAGTTTCTTCTGGCTGCCTCTTGCTCCCTTTCTTTCCTCATACTTCAACCTCTCCCTCTCTTTCTTTTTTTTGCAATCTATTGTCTTTCACCCCCACCTCACCTAACTATGGCTCTTTCCAGTCCTTTCCTTTATGTGTTCTCTTTCCTCCTGTCCTCGTCTTCCAGTACTCCCTTTATCTTCTTTATCTGTCCGAACTGAGGGGAAAGATTGTGCAATGCAGGAGACTGGAAGCCAAATCCATCCCTGCAGCAGCTGCTCCAGGAAGACGTCTCGTCATTTTTTGAGGGAAAACAGAGGAAGCTGTTCCTCCCACTCGCTTGTATCAGACAGCAGCAGCAGCAGCCGCAGCAGTGTGGCACTGTATGCAGACTGCAGTCAGGAGGACAGACAGAAAGATGGATAGACAGAGAGAGAGGGGCAGTACCTTGTTCTCCCTTTACAGCTGGATGTGTTCCCCAGATGCTGCATCGTGCATAAACACAACTATTTATTTATATGACGCCTCTAGACATAAGAGTATTAGGAGGCAGGAAGGGGATTTATACTGCATGAATGCATTTAAATATTGAAAGAAGACACGGCTTACATAATACATAAAAGCTTCTATAAATAGCAGATGAGTGCAAGATACCGTCTGGTAGCTTTGAAATCAAATCCCTGCCGCCTTTGTGTGGCTGTTGTCTGAAGGATGCATCACGTTTAGCAGAAGTAAAGTCATCCTCAATGTCTGAGCTCATCCCTGGCTCCTTACCAGTTGAATTATGTCCGCTATACGGCGAGATACGTTCACGGACCCAAGGGAAATCACGCCAGTCAAAAGGTTAAAAACAACAAAAACAACATTTGCTGTGTATATTTTAAAGACGGGGATGACGATACTCATACGTATCAAAACATTTCGCTGTCGTACTCGTATACATTGCAGCAATGATAACACCTTTTAAACTTTTTGTTGACGTACTTTTATATACCATGGCAATGTTAGCGCTTCAACGTCCCAGTGCTTTTGAAGCCCTCCGCAGAGTCACGTGACATGTAAAAAAAAAAAAGCGTCCACTGTGCCACGCGAAGGCGCGAGCTAAAGTCGGCTACTTAAAGGCTGATGTTCTAAGCATGAGATTAAAAATGAAGAGAGGACATTCAGAGCCCGTTTTTATTTTATTTATTATCCTGCCCGGAGACCGGTGTGTTGGTTTTAGTATGTTTGTTACAGTAAGACTACCAGTGATTCATACCTAATTTACACGAACGATGGGCAGTGACCCCTAGATCACTTGATTACATTTTTTGTCACAATGGGGTCAAGGTAAAAAACAAACAAAAAAACAAACAAAGAAATGAACAAAAATCTTTACAATTGAGCAAAAATGCATAATAATATCATCTCATCCCATCGGATTCATGTGATATTCGGCGCACAGGTGTGGAGGGCCAAAATATATGACAGCTTTTGACTTCCGTCAATCTAATCACTCAGTTCCCCTTTTCGCCCACCCGATAAATCACGTATATTCTCATAGTAAGAAATAAAGGTTTTTACAAAAAACAAAAGAAAAGAAAAAAACAACAGTTATTTTTCCTTCAGCTTTTTAAACCATGGAAAATGAGCATGGAAAAGAGGAGCTGTGTGTTATCTCGGTGGTTTAATGTTTGGGTAGTGACATGTTTACGAGACAACAACGATCAAATCAGCTAAAACTACTGCCGGGGAAGGGGGTTGTGCTTTTTTATTATTACATAATGAGGAGAAAATAATTTTTCATCAGCATATTTGTAAATTGAGTCGAAGCATAGATGGACAAGGGTGTTTATCAGGAAGACAAATACAACTAACAATAGTAAAGAAGTACTCAGGGAAATCTGCTATAAGGTGGACTGATGGTGATGATGGCAACGATGTTCTTGAGAAAACAGAAAATAGGTTGGGATTTTCACGTTTTGCAGATGATAGAAATTTCTTAGAAATTAACCTAAGAATCTGCTCCTTCTCAAAAGGTTCCTCAGTCAGGTTGGCCAGCAGGCGGATGTCTGTGCAGATACAGCAGATGACAGGATGAAGTTGACTAGGGCTGCAGCTAATTGAGTATTCTATCGATTATTCCATCGATTATTCGAGTAATCGGTTAAGCAATACTTTTTTCGTATTAACAGTTCATCTGCTTATTTTAACTTCGTACTGCAGTTTTTCCCTGTGTGAAACAATCAGGGTGGATGGAGCAGCTATAAAGTTCTCTTTTCTTCACTTACTGATCAGGTGGTTGATGAAGGACCTCCAGCTGTTTCCCAGTAACGGTTTAATGGTGGTTACAGGGGGAAAAGCTTCTTTGGGAAGCTTCTTTCCATCTGAGCTCGTCGTCTCCGGCTTTGCCTCTTTGCACTTGTGCAGACAGACTGCACGTCGAACAGCTGACTGCTGTTGTTGTATTATCCGTGTTTGTTTCTACTGCAGGTCTATCTTTAGTCACTGATCAGGGATCAAAGTAAAACAATATTTTGAGGGGACCTTCCGGAAGAGCGGCACTCGCTAGCAAACTGCGGTTAAACTGGAAGCTAAAGTAGAGAAAAAAATAACAGCTGAAATTGTCAGCACAGCAAGCACAACACACAACCACTGTAGAGAGCGGTGGAGGCGTCGGAAAACATGTCAGCGATGATCCACTTTAAGTGTCAAAGTGAATCCGACAGAAAGTTTTTTTTTTTTTAGAAGCTAAGGTTTTTTTTAAACGCCTGATACACACTCCAGATCAGTAGGTGGCGGTAAGGCAGCTCTAAGCTGGGTTGTCTACCGCCATTAAACTACTAGTGGTGTGCGACACTGCAAGATTTGGTATCGATCGATACCAAGTAAATACAGGGCTGACACTAATACCGATACTATTTTAATAATTATTAATAATTTTCTTGAAATTTAAGTGTTTTGTGATTTTTTCTTTATTTTGGATCATTAATTAGTTAAAAGTCAGAATAGAATTGGGCAAAGTTTATAGGTAAATAGAAAATACTTAATCAAAATAAAAGTTTTTGTTCTGAAACAATAGAACAGCAACTAAAAAAATTTTCCCCCATACATTGTGATGTCTGGATTTTTTTGTACAAAATGATCATTCAACAACAAATTAAAACTTTTTTCAGGTAGAGTATTTAGAAAGTAAAATACAAAAATGTAATAAAAAATATCCCTTCATTCAATAATTTTCTGGATTTTTTTTCTTAAATAAACAAGCTGTACAAAATTATTACTCCACAACATTATAAAACATTTACGCTTCCGGCCCCACCCCCTACTTCTGGCCTTCGATTTAATGTAAAAAATATAAGACAATTTGGCCCTTTAAGTAGCTTTTTTTGACATTTCGATAACTCCTCTTAATTGGAGGGGAAAACGAAATATCAAAAAAGTAACTTAAAGGGCCAAATTGTTTAATATTTTTAACATCAAATCGCAGGCCGGAAGTAGGGGGCGGGGCCGGAAGTGGCCTTCCTTTTTTGCCCCAAATAAAATGTGTTACGTGTCACGTGACAGTATAACGTAAAAACACTGCAGGGAGGGGAGGAGCAAAGTGTGCCTGCTCTGTGTTGTGAGAGGAGCAGCACTTAAACAGTCAGCTCGCATCTTTGATGAAACTGCAGCACTGCATGCAGGAGAGAAACTGAAGCTCAAGTATCGATCTTATTACACTAGTATTGATCAATATCAGTACCAACGTTGGAATCAATAATATCGATATTTGGATCGATCCGCCCACCACTGACAACTACGGAGAACTGTAATGGTGCTGATGTGGGTGAAGCGCTGCATTTACACGGAGATACCTGAGCGCTGCAGAGTTTAAACGAAGCATCGAAGCAGCAGATTTGTGTTGAGGATTTTTTATAATCGAATTATTCGAGTTAATCGATGAATTGTTGCAGCCCTAAAGTTGACACTGTCAGGATCAAGGTTTTCAAAAATGCTTAACTCAAGACCAAAGTTTCCTTAATCACCACTAGATGGAGACATTTCTTCATACATCCTTCACTTCTTCAGCTCACCTGAAGTAGCACCGTAGTAGAGGGTAGACAGGCAGTCTGGGTTCACTCTAGGAGTGAAAGTCTGTCTGGTCACCAGGTAGGCTCTGGTTAAGGAGGGAACAAAGAAGGTCACAATGACAATCATTAATTATTAATCTCTGGCTCTCTTCCACAGTGTGTCTTTTGTCCTGTCTCTCTCCCGTCAGCCCCAACCTCAGATGGCTGCCCCTCCTTGAGGCTGGTTCTGCCAGAGGTTTCTTACTGTTAAAAGGGAGTTTTTCCTTCCTACTGTCGCCAAGTGCTTGTTCATAGGGGTCGTTTTGACTGTTGGGTTTTCTCTGTATTATTAACTATACAGCCTCTCCTCTCCTCTACAGTTTACCTTTTCCTTTCCTCAAAACCTGTCACAGCAACCACATTCAGACCCTGACTCAATGATGTAGAATGAATCAAAAATACAGAGTTTAAAGTTTTCAGCTGATGATGAATGTTGTAAAATCCCATCATGTACACAGAAACTTTGCTTTCTGTGCATAAAGAGTGCAGAAAAAAAACACTGGGTTAAATCTGTGCAATCAGTTTCATTTAGATTTAGCAAAAAAAAAAAAAGCTCAACCTTCACATCCAAACTAGCCTTACAGTGCTCGAGCAGGGAGCGAACTTCTACAACCAGGAACTTGAACACCTGGAAAAGAGGAGGAGCAGGAAAGAGAAATTTTAGGCACCATTAGTTTAATATTTTAGGGGTCTCACTGGATTCTGGTCAGCTGGTCACTGGCTCCACCCTCCTGTTTAACTACAGCTGCTGCTTCTTGGGACAGAACACAGATCTTCCCATGGCATTCCTGAAGAGATAATATTTTTTTGGGGGGGGGGCTCAAGGTGTAGCTGACTTTAAATGTTAGCCAACAGCCATTTCGTTAACATAATTTACTGGAATCAGGTTCTCATTTAAATGTTGCTCACTTACTTACAGTCTCATTTCAGCTGCCACTGATTGTTACAGGTAAATCCCTGCTGATAACTGGATGAATGGATTTTATCATGGACTGAGCAACATGTTGTGGAGTCAGAGGAAACGCCCCCTGCTGGTCATTAAAAAGAATACATATGCATATTTCCATATTTGATTGAAACCAAAACCTGTGTTGAAAATACATGACTCCCTACACTGTTGTCAAGAGAGAAATTAATAGTTTTAAGGAATTTATTTAATCAGCCTTAGCTATAATTTTTTATGGCGTTTAGGGGAAATTGTATATACAGGTGAATATAGGTGTAGCTGAATCTTACACTGTCAAAGCAAGACTTTGTAATAAAAGAGAAAGTGAAAAGCAGTACTTCATGGAGTTCCCTGGGAATATTGTTGAACTGTGTACAAGTTGAGTGGATTCACACTGAGCTCATACATTTTAAAGCAATACAGTGACCTAGTTAGAGCTTTTTTTCATGTGCTCTTTAGTTTTAGTTTCTAAGATTGTCACAGAGTCTTTCTCACCGGTATTTTCACACACACTCTCAACATGGAAACAGAGAACAATATAATAATATCCAGGAGCATTTATGAATGCCACTTATTCTACTCAATCACAATTATGCTACTCTGATTTTTAAACCGGAACGCTCTTCCCCGGCCTCCTTCCTGGACTCCACATGGTTTAAACGGCAGCTGCTCTGCCTCTCTCACTCTCTCTGTTTAATTTTCCCTCGTCATCCTGCCTCTCCTCAGCCTCTTCTTCCTCTTCCCTCCTCTGGCTTTGTTTGTTCTCCCTCTGCTCCCAGGTGTTTTCCTGCACAGCTCTGCTGAGCAGAGAGCCGTTTAAGCCCCTCTTCCGTTCTGACTCAGGTACACTCATGCCGATGGCTTCCCCCTGGCTGCAATACACAACACACTGATCAATACACGCAATGTTGGCATGCTTTGGTCACGTTAGAGCGCACACAGGATCCCGTATACACAATCAAATCTGTGCACAGACATAAGTCACGCCCTCACAATAACAGACACAAACACGAGATACACATTTATACACACACACACAGTACGTCAAACACTCAAGCACACACTCATACACACATGCTGCCTTATTTCAGCTCTCTCTCACTCTTTTTCCTTCATCCAACAATAACACAACAAACCTTGCTTCCTCTGCGTGGGGGAACAATAGTAGGATAGCTTTGATGGCCAGAGGTAGTTTGCTGCAGATACTCTTATCAGCCCCAGCATCACCAGATCAGCCATAGATCTTGGCAGTGGACTACACTATGGAACAGTTTTATCCTTAACCAGTGACAGGATGTTGTAATGTGTGGGCAGGATTCAACTGCATGAACGAACAGCACCTGAAAAAATGTCTTATTGTTTTAGGTCACATTAATAATTGGATTTACTTTAGTGTGTGCCATTATGTGGAATATTATGAACACATGTGCCAGCCACAGCAGTTCTTCAGCTCTTTTTTTACCGAATACCAGCTGCCATCCATACGGATAGGCCTTTAGCTTAAATATTATATAAGTTCATCTTTACTTTTATACTCTAGATACAATCACTGCTTTGTGCATACCATCAGCCAAAATGTGTTGATTAAAATAACTGAATGACTCCTTTTAGAGGGTTTGCTTGTTTGGGTGCCCTTTAGCTCATTGTTTTGTTTTACAACCTAGATTGACTCTCACAGCTCTAATTAGCCTTCGCATTACATTTTGCAGAAATGCAGTAATGCAACACATGTACTAAATTCAGATCACATTACAGTTACAATTATCTCATTACTTGGGTTACAAATGTTCTGCACAACAGAACACCAAACACACCTTTTCTTTCAGTTTGTGTGCAGAGAGGAGGAAAATAGAGGAAAATGATCTACCAAAACATGGTGGTAAAGTGATGTTAAAGCTGAGTGTATGCCCACCACAGCCCAGCAGCTGGAGCCTGAACTTCAACAGGTAATAAAGGCAGTGATGAGCAGTCAAGCCTGCAGCACTGTAACCTGCGTTTCTACCGCTACATGTTTCTACAGCAGATTCAATGTTGCTTTGAAGTCTGTGCTGGTTTTTATTTTTGCATTTTGTTGCTGGTTTTGTGTTCATATATAAATGCTAAATGAAAGATTCTATGTGTATCGTTATTAGGATAGGGATTTGTGCAAATGTGTGTGGGACTGTAGCCTCAGGTTTACATAGTTACCTGATAATTATGTGACGGTGCCGACAGTGTAATGCAAGAGTAACATAATGAGCAGTGTAACAAGTTACTTTCTCCAGTGAATAATTTCATAATATGCTGCACTACTTTTAAGAAAGGTAATGAGTAATGTGTAATACATTACTTTTTTGAGTCATGATATCAACACTGATTACATGCTTCCTGTCCAAAAGCCTAACCTGTTAGCACAGTGAGCTATTTCAACATCAGCAAAAATCTGAATACTCATTTGTGTCTGCAGGAAGCTTAATTGTAAAATAGCTTCTAGAGGGGATTAATGCAGTGATATGTCAGCACGGGTTAAACTGGGCTTGAATGATCCAGAGCGCTGTTCAGTTAATGCATAATTCAGTCTGGCAGTTTAATACAAATTGATGTCAACCCAGTTCATTTTTCATACACTGCAGTAACGCTCACATAAATTCTCACACCTGATATGATTCTTAGTGGTGGATCACTCCACCGCTTCTTGCGAGCTGCATGGACCAGTGTGAACTTCAGGATGGATGGGTGGATGGATGTGCTGCAGCTTGGTGCCCCTCCCAGATAATGGACGAGGCAGTTGAGACAACAAATGGTCCCACCTGCACACATCCAGTTTTTCAAACAGCTCAGTAAATCCCACCAAAGACATAAGCTCTGTATTATTTGTGTCTGCTAGCTGCAGTTATCTGCAGTTGCAGCAGTGTGCGACAAGTGCTTTCTCAGAGATGGAGAAAGACAGAAGAAAGAGAGGACTATATGAAGATTATTAAAAAAAAAGGACTGCTCAGTAAGTGAACTCTTCTAAACTATAAATTTAAAGCTTATATGTAATGTCCTGCCTCTTGTTTTAGTAAGACAGTTTGGGTGCCACTATAGGTAAGCAGGAACCCTAGGGCTAGAGTCCTTGCTGCAGCATCCTGGATTTGAGTCAGACTTAAACTTCAGATTTATTAAATAACTTAAAACAACAAAACTGGATAAGCGCCAGCTACACAAGAAACCACAAAACTTAAACTCCAAAACTCACCACAATTACCAACATTCAGAACAACTGAGGGCTTAAATACACACAGTAGGTAATCAGGGCAAGTGGAAACAACAGGGAACAACAGGTGAAACAAATCAAACCAATAACACTGGGGAAGCAAAGCTAAACACAAAGTACAGGGAACACAAGACTGTGTACTTTCATGTGACCTAGGTCACATGAAACAATGGAGCGAAGTTCCAAATTGGCTTCACCTAAAACCGCTGTTTGTAATGACCCATGCCTCCTTTCACACCTTGGTGCATGTGATTATGAGGAGGGTACTGCAGCTATTAAAAGCATTAATATAACATTAAAAGTGTCAATAACGCAGACAAAAAAATCTGGGTTGTGACATGGTGGGACGCGGGTGCTGCAGCCGGGGTTGGGGGGACACAACACAAAGAAGTCAATCTACAGTTTATGCAAATTACTTTCACCACAAAAACCTATTCTATAAATGAGAACATGAAAAAAGTGGGATTTGTTGCCGGTCACTTTGCCAAACTACCATTAGTGTAATGACAGCATTCCTTTCTGATAGTTATCAGAAAGGAATTCGCAGTCTGGTGCAATGCCAGACGATCAACCACTGGGTAGAACCCTGAGCTTAACATAACATAAAAAAGAAACTAGAAGGAAAAAGAACGTTTGTGGCTAAAGTACACATAAAGGTCATACTGCTTCCCAAAGTTAGTGTCAAATGCACATCTGCAGTAGTGCATGTCAAGACGCATGCCCACGTGCATACACGTCTCTGTAGGTAGGTAGATGTGTGTTTATAATATAAATGCAGAACCCACAAACATTTGTTTGTTTTTTTTAGCCTTTCAAAATTAGAAATAAAAAAATTCTTGCTAGAAATAGACTAGTCCCATAACAGTTATTTAACATTTCATAAGATCATGAAAAAGTTGATTTATTTCAGTAATTCCATTCAGAAAGTGAAACTTGTAAATTATATCCATTCATTACACACAGACTGATATATTTCAAATGTTTATTTTTTTAAAAATTTTGATGATTATAACTGACAACTAATGAAAACCCCAAATTCAGTATCTTAGAAAATTAGAATATTACTGAAGACCAATACAAAAAAAGGAGTTGGTGCTCCTTTTGCCTGGATTACTGCAGCAATGCGGCGTGGCATGGAGTCTATCAGTCTGTGGCACTGCTCAGGTGTTATGAGAGCCCAGGTTGCTCTGATAGTGGCCTTCAGCTCTTCTGAATTGTTGGCTCTGGCGTATCGCATCTTCCTCTTCACAATACCCCACAGATTTTCTATGGGCTTAAGGTCAGGTGGGTTTGCTGGCCAATTAAGAACAGGGATACCATGGTCCTTAAAGCAGGTACTGGTAGCTTTGGCACTGTGTGCAGGTGCCAAGTCCTGTTGGAAAATGAAATCTGCATCTCCATAAAGTTGGTCAGCAGCAGGAAGCATCAAGTGCTCTAAAACTTCCTGGTAGATGGCTGCGTTGACCTTGAACCTCAGAAAACACAGTGGACCAACACCAGCAGACATGGCACCCCAAACCATCCCTGACTGTGGAAACTTTACACTGGACCTCAAGCAACATGGATTCTGTGCCTCTCCTATCTTCCTCCAGACTCTGGGACCTTGATTTCCAAAGGAAATGCAAAATTTATTTTGATCAGAGAACATAACTTTGGAGCACTCTGCAGCAGTCCAGTCCTTTTAGTCTTTAGCCCAGGCGAGACGCTTCTGACGCCGTCTCTTGTTGAAGAGTGTCTTGACACGAGGACTGTGACAGCTGAAACCCATGTCAGCATACGTCTGTGCGTGGTGGTTCTTGAAGCACTGACTCCAGCTGCAGTCCACTCTTTGTGAATCTCCCCCACATTTTTAAATGGCTTTTGTTTCACAATCCTCTCCAGGATGTGGTTATCCCTATTGCTTGTACACTTTTTTCTGCCACATCTTTTCTTTCCCTTCACCTCTCTATCAATGTGCTTGGACACAGAGCTCTGTGAACAGCCAGCCTCTTTAGCAATGACCTTTTGTTAGTGATGCTCCCTCTGACACTGAGGCTTTGAAACACGCTTCAAACTCGATAGGTCAAGTCTTGTGAAGCAGTGGGCCGGAGCTTGTGTCAGTTGACGTCACTGATGATGTTTGAACCACTTCACTGCTTCATTCAGACTGAATCAGCTGACTGGGTTGATTTCACAGGCGGCGCTTTGAAACTTTGGTGCGATCCTTAGAATATTTCAGATGACTAAAACGCCGTTTCACGTCTTTTATCAAACCTGCTGTGCTTGAGTAACAGCTGGTTTATGTGAATTTCAGACTTCCAATAATTGAGCCATCTAATTTTTCCAAAGTATGGGAATATTTTTGATTTGGTGCCACCGTTTAAGGTCAAAAATTATTTCAGCTTGTCCATCCATCCATTTCTTTCCAGTTATATTGGAAACTTGTGCAGGTAGGACGAGCATGGAAAAAAAAATGTTGATGCTTAAGCCAAATCAATAGCCCCCAAAATATGAGGTTACAGCCGATCTGTCAGTCGCCAGGCAAAAGAATCCGGTTTTGACGTCGGAGCATTCTGGGTATTAAACTATTTTATGATCAACAAAACATGATGACACTAAGTCAGATTTAATTTAAAACATTCTTCTGTGCTGTGTTCTCAAAGACTGGAGAAGGTGTCCCCAAAAAGAGAAACCTTCGAAACCCGTCTGTGGAAAAAATATTCCTGAATAATAATATTAAACAAAACAAACAAAAACAAAACAAGGTGCATAAGCACACATTTCCTGCACACCAAGCACAATAACAAAGGAAATAACTGTACACCAAAAAAAAAAAAAGAGGGGGAAACGGATCAATCTCACCTACTGCCTCATTATTATCAAACAGCTTCCCTGTCCAGTATGTACAGTAGTTTAGAATCAATGACAAAAAACATTTTCCAAATGTATTTATTATTATTTCACAGATGGAATTACTCAGGCAGATAATTTTTAAATATGGGCTACAAAGAACAAATACATAACACATTTGAATTGCAGGTCATTTGTCCCAACACAGGTTAAGAAGTGTTATAAACATGAATGGTCCGTCACATCTGCAGGGCTTCATTTAGCTGTGCAACAACCATTGTGGCCGGCAGGTGACACCCAAGAGTACTGAATGAACCTTCAGTCGCAAAGCAATTTTTAAAAAAAATATGATTTATTTATAATTTTACACAATAATCACCTTCAAAACAGACAAAAATTTCAGTTATGTCATAAAACATAAACATGAATAATAGACATGAACCAGTAAATGACACAAAAAACAAAACACAAAAATATGGTACATCAAAATAGGTAGGTGAGAAAAAAAAAACAAAAACATAAACAGAGAGGGAAAAAATTAATTTAGCATTTCATATATTTCACAATTAAAAGAAAACAAAACAAAACAAAAACAAACAAACAAAAAAGGAGGAGTACACTAGAAAGAAAGCAACTAAAGGGCTTAACATATGTTTTGCTACTGTGATTGATATGAATTATGTACGGGTATGCGCAGCTACAACTGGGATGAGTGGAGATAGCACCATTCATGGGGTCACATCTAGTGTCAAAGACGTAACATGATTCAAAAATGGTGACCAGAAAGCAATTTTTGACACAATGGTTCAAAAAGGTTCAGAGCTTCAGAAAGCCTCGTTTTGCCATCACTGCCTTTTGTGTCTTGCCTTGTGCAAGGTGTCAATGGTCATCTGTTGGACAACTGTCAAGTCAGCATTCTTCCCCTAAAATGAAGTACAAAAGAGCACTGCTTGCCGGTTCACATGGTTCACACGGTCAATTTTCTATTTCTGTGTTTCAGCTTCATCCTCAAAACAATTCCGCTGCTGACGAGTCCATGAAGTATTGGTCACCTCTGATGTCCCGACGTGCTAGCATGGACACAAGTTTCAACTTCAGAGATGGAAAGAAGATCAGCACTCTGAGGAAGTTATGGATTTACTTCAACAAAATTTTAAAGGTTTGATATAATGATCCGCTGCTTCAATCTTATGAAAAAAAAAAGTCTGCGACTTTTAGAGTCCGATCAAGTTTCCAGCCTGTAAGTCGGGAGAAGATGAACCAGCCAATGATCAGAGAGTCCTAAAGCAACAGAGGGGACAGAGTGATTTCCAGATGCTTTTTGCGACAATTTTTGAATTTATCAGTGGTCCAGAGTGCTTTTGTCCCTGGTAGGACACTTAATGTGTTGCTTGTATTCATAAGTGCGCGTCTTCCTGTGCAAAGTAATTTAGACCAGCAGCTGCCACAGTGTAAAAATAGAAGAGAATGCTTCTGTAATAAAAATTAAAACAGAATCACACTGTTGCATGATACCTTCACACAAGATAGCGATACTAAATCATGCCCTGCTCTATTTATTATCCAGGAAGCAGGTTTAGCTAAAATCCATTAACCCTGAGATGAGGAAACCTCTGGTTTCCTGTTGAGAGTTAACTTTAACTCTGAGTCAGTTACTATTGTAAGAGACTGAACTAAACCTGCTTGCGTACATGGTTTTAATCAACAAACTGAGTTTCTCTCTGACTCAAAGCGATCAGAGGAGCAAATTCATTTGGACGGTAGACAGCGATTATATATGATCAGCTCAGCTGCAGACTGTCAGTCAGTTCCTCTGAAACATTTACTGTAGCATCCCTGTTTACATAGCACTGACCTGTATGAGGCTTTAGACAAAGAACACACCAATCAATGATCGATCATTGGTTGTGCAGTAAAATGTCACTGATGGAAAAATGTCTGGATCCTGGTGATGTGAATGTTTGAGTGAAGATGAGGCTGAAATGTTTTTAAAGCTTAAAAACAGAGCTAAGTGAATTTAAAGTGACTTAAATATTAACATTTTGAACGTTCAGGAGTCTGAAATTCAGAGTATGAATCTCAACATATTTTTCACTGAAAATCATGTAAATCAGTCTCAGTGGGATAATCCAGAAACAGCCCAAAGGGATCATAGCCTCTGTAATCATCAGCAAAGCGTGTCAGAGTCCACAGGAGGGATCTAAAAGTGAAGAGTGCAGCCATTCAGTGCAGCTCCTCCACATGGAAAGGAACCAGCTGAGGTGGTTCAGGAATCTGACTAGGATGCCTCCTGGGCACCTCTTGGGTGAGGTGTTCCGGAGGTGTCCTACTGGGAGGAGGCCCCAGAGCAGACCCAAGACACTCTGGAGAGATTATATCTCTCGGCTGGCCTGGGAAAGCCTTGGAGTCCCCCCAGGTGAGCTGGAGGATATGGTTGGGGAGAAGGAGGTCTGGGCTTCTCTGCTTAGGCTGCTGCCCCCGCGACCCGACCCAGATAAGCAGAAGATGGATGTATAGAAAAATGAAGAACCTGATTCCAATAAACTGTGTTCTAACAAAATGGCTGTTACCTAACATTCTTTAAGTTACTTTTTAGCACTACACTTTATAAAGCAGTGCAATTGAACTGTATTGTTACTTTGTCCTCATCATATGATAAATAAACACAAACTAAAGAGAAAAGGTTTCTGTCAGTGTGTACAGGAGGAAGAACTCAGTCATTTAATTCAGGAGTAAAAATAAAAATGCCTGGTCACTCCCCAATCCACAGAGTAGGTTATGGGACAAGTTCACTGCAAACAATCAAAGCACACTAAGTAAATAAACCCATCAATGATCTTTAAAACTAATTAGCATCACTGCAATCAATGAAAAGTGCAAATATTCATGCATAAACCATCACTGAACTGGCAGAATGGAGATGGAACAAAGGAAAAGTTAAGTTTTGATTGGAATGGGAAAACAAGGAAATAAACAAAAGCAATTGGGGGGACTAGTCCACCCTCATAGACAGCATCCATGCCTTTTTTGCCAATACACCTGCCAGGGTGTACTACACCATTAAATACACTCTCAAAAACACAAACAAAACAAATCTCTAAACAATTCTCCATGGCAAGAGCAGCTAGTGGCTCACAGGTTCACTTGTGGGAGACAAATTTACACTATTAAAGATTTTATCTAAAAAAAAGACATTTATAAATATTCTAAACAGTATTACTGCTACACACTAAAATACCTAAAGGACACAGATCTTAAATTAGCCAATCCATAAATACACAATTTCACAAAACACACATCTGTAATGTAATCAAACCTGACACCCCCCAATATTCATGCCCAGGATTATGCTACTCACATGGAGTGAGGTGTGTACCTGTCTCACTCCACTGGCCTGATCCCATTCTCAAAACTGTTTCTACTTGCAGTTGGTTGTATATTTACCCCTGGAAGCACTAATCAAAGGCACTGCCCCCCTTTTCTCCTTCAGTACCAACTGCCACGTCCATATGAGAGTTTATTCTCCAAGTGTTGCAGGTTAGTGATGATGGATCCACTTCAAAGCTAGCAGCAGCATAAACACCAGGGCTAACCGACAGAAAGAGGTCAGGATGTCTTCAGCACAGGAGCGGGCTGGGGTTGAAATTCAGCCTTGGCCCGGAGCGTGGCCGCGAGTGCTGCTGTGCTTAATCGGGTAAAAAAAAATTCTGATCACCGGCCGGTTCAGCCTGGAAATGACCGGCCGTTCGGGAAACCTCCCGATGGCTACCACGCCCCTGCCTCAGCAGCTCACCTCAGTATCACTGACACTGGTCAGCAGAGCTTCACTGACTTGTACTGAACTCCTGTTCCAAAGTTTTCCGGCCTCCTTCAGAGCAGGGTTATTATAGTTAATAAAAACGAACGAAATAACGAAAGCTGAAATTGAAAAACATTTTCTTTAACTGAAATAAATAAGAACTATAAAAAAAGATATTGTGAGTTTACATAACTAACTAAAACTAACTGAAACTATAGATAAAATGACCTTCATTTTCGTGTTTGTCATTTTGATTTAATAGCCTTGTGGATTGATATGAAATCATTTTTCCGCTCTACGAGTTTAAGCTGGGAGCGCCATCTGACAGCTGTGCGCATGTGCATGTGCGTGCGCTGACCGCGCTGGTCCTAAAAGTAATGGCAGCGGACCCATGTGGAGTTTCTTTGAGTACGATAGAACAGATAGAAGCGAGTGCATTGTTGTGGATGATGAAAATTTGTGTGTAGCACTTCTCAGCCAGGAAAAAAACACCAACCTCAAATAATAACAATAATAGCGCTTTACTCTTATAGAGCACTTTCCAAAGACGCCCAAAGACACCTTTACAATTTCAAGCACCATTCATTCACACCTCAATCACACTTGGTGATGGAAGCTACTAATGTAGCCACAGCTGCCCTGGGGCAGTCTGACAGAGGGGTGGCTGCCAATTCGCGCCTACGGCCCCTCTGACCACCACCAAACACTAGGGGGTCAAGTGTCTTGCCCAGGGACACAATGACAACACGCACTCAGAACCGGCCGACTTGAACCAACAACCTTCCGGTTGCGAGGTAAGCACCTACCCACTGCGCCCACAGTGCACCCGCGAAGTCGCACACTGAGAGGCAGCACCTCTGGAGAAACGAGACTACTCGTCGGGTCCGCGCAGCCCGCAACGTTGTGATTAACCTGTTCAGTCTTTGTGCGTTTCACCGCATATAAAACACATCGCAAACCCAAATTAGTAATCATTACAAAAAGCCGCGCATGGTAAGTGATTGCACTGGGATGTGTAGTTTTTACAAAATCAAAAACCAAACAAATCAAGCTCTGTTTACATAGAGAGTCTTGTGTCCAAGATAATCCATTACTAAAGAACTCAAGGTTTTAAAACTAATGGTTATGAGTAATTAACTCAATCATTAATCATGTATATCAGTATTCATTTCTCATGTTTATTAGAATTATTGCATGCCAAATCATAATCAATTTGTTTTTCTTAACTTTACACAATAATTGTCTGTATATCACCTGTTGCTCATTACATATAAATGACAATTCAATTTATTTTTCACAAGTTTATTAAAAAAAAATCGTGCAAAAGTTACATTTTAAACATGTAAATCTGAGTAAAGATTTCAACATGTTAAAGATTTTAAAAATTAATACAAAATGAAATCTGAGTAAAGTGCTGAGTAATTCTGCATGTAACCCTTAACAAAAATGGGTTTTCAAACATTTTACCAAATTAAGCATTTTCCTTTGGACTCAAGGTGAAATTTAAAATGTTAAAATCTTGTGCAAACGGGAACATGACTGCATAACATCTTATGAACTGAGGTAGCATTTATCATTCATTAATCTGGCCAAAAGACTAACATGGAACCCTTGAATGGCTTCGACGGGTAAACAGGTAAATTGCCTAATAAGAATGAGCGTCCCTACCTTGTACAGTTCTTTTATTTGGAATCCTTAAAAACGAACTATCATGGTGGCACATAACAATTGTTTAAAACAAGTAATAATGAACAGGAAAGTTTCTGTGTAACAATTTAAAGTTAATTACGATTGTTCACATTTTAATGAATTATGTTTGTATTTTAAAGATGGCTACAAACTGAACTTCAGCAGTAAAAACAATAAACTCCTAGCTGCTAAATAAGAATAAAACAAACAAACAACCTTTTTCCATCTAACCAAAAATAGAGCACCTGCACCATTTTAAACACATAACTGATTTTTTAGTGTTTGAATTCTTGGCTTCAACTCAGTACAACTCAGTATTTCTGATTTTCTTTGGGTAGTTTAGGTGGAGTCCATATGTGAGCCCAAAAAGGAGACCCACAGCCTCTGGCAGCTTCGTCAGATTTTCCACAACTTCACCCTCAATGACGACTTTCAGACTCGCTGGGTGAAGACCTGACATTGGGGGAGAGACACCTTCAGGATTCACCAACAAGATCCCAACGTCCATTTGGCCAAAGGACTCATCACCATCCTAAAGATAAACAAAACATGATTGCCAGAAATAAAACCATTAGTGAATACAATTACTGAACTACAAGAGACCACCATGAAGAATGATAGAACAGGAATCATATGAAATGCAATGACATGATAACTACTATTTGGTCATACATTTTCAAATTTTCTAACATTAAACAATATAAAATCTAACACTGGTCTAAGGAATATTTGAGGGATCTTCTTGGTCCATTCAGTCACTGTTTGACTGAAACAGGAAAACTTTTAAGTCACTTGTTTGTTTATATATAATATTATTTAATATGGGACTGTGGCAGTCATCACTGCACATAAACTTAGGGTGACTTGAGAATGTGTATCCTATTCAGCAGACAGTGGGCAAACTGCTCACCCACTTCATCCACCTTTCTGCACAGATTGGTGTTTTTGAGAGAAATGGTAATTGGTATTAGAATTTCAGATAAATTGAGTTCTTAATAAGTTATACAAAGATTGCACAGGATCATGTCAATAAAATAAAACTCTAAAATGGCTCCTGTCCTATACACATAAACCCTTACAGAGCTTTTCCTCCATCCCTACCTCTCTCACGCAGTATCAGGGGTCCAAAATATGAAAAAAACAAAACAGGGATATGTTGCTACAGAACAAAAGTTACAATAACATCTAAACTGCATTATGACACTGACAATGTCATAAAGCAGAAAAACAAGTTTTACAAAATCGAGCTGTCTTACAGCTGTCTACAGGAGGTAACTTCTATCTTTGACCTGCAGATTATGAGCTTTGGTAAAAATCTAAGATATTATTTCTATTCTAATAATTTAATATTTTGATTCGATCTTGTTTCAGTAAGTATGGTGGATGGAGAAAAGGTGTTGTAGAAGTCTATGCAGAATATTGAGCTCATTTATGTATTGTACTTACTATAGGCTACTTGTCAGTTTTGGTTTGTTCAAATTGTACAATAAATGTCAAATTATAAAAGTTGCACAATACAAACAAAATGTATACTTACACAACTGGATTTGAAGAACTCAGTGGGATTGTCTACGAGTAGGTGAGGAAGCCCTCTTAGCATGACTGCTCTTTGGTCAGTGGGATCCAGTGACTGCTCGACAGAAAATGGAGAGATGATACATTACAAGAAAAAGTTTCTTATACACACAGACAATTTGTGCTTTGTTGCTTTGTCCCGGTATTACCTGCATTTGCTGCAACAGCTGTGACACCACGTCTTGGCTCTAAAAATTTCCACAAGATAGGTAGTGTGATCATCAAGGGCAGAATAAAATTCCTGCAGCAGGTCTTTTCCCACAACCCTTTTGAATTACAGACAAATCTAAAAAAAAAACAAAAAACAAAAAAACACCCACAAATTAAGTTAAGTGTTACACATAGTTAAATAATTGTTTGAATGTTATGGCGAAATTGTAATGCAGCTGTACTGTTTGTAAGGTTGGGGAACAGTCACTGTGAGCTTTGCTTCTAATAAAACTGAAAAGTCCACGGGATCGTGTAAAACACACGCTCATAAAACAAAAACTACAATCATTGTATGTTGCAGCAGATGTCTCGAAAGATGAGGGTGAGGCAAATGGGAGGTGCCTGAAGTCATCACGCTTGCATTGTGTGGGATGCTGTGGTTGGTGCATAAAGAAACAGGATCCTGAGGTGATCCACATCAAGGTATCCAACACTGTTGTCAATGACATCGTACTCATCACACGTGATGATAAAACAAAAAGCAGGCAACCCCGTAGAGTCTCACTAGTCTGAAACTTAGACACATAAAATGTACAAAGTTAAAACTTAAAAACATGGTGCTGCCTAGTCCTTTGACAATGTTTAAATGTCTCTTCATGTCGAAAGTCTCACAATCTAAACATGTTCATCATTGTAAACAAAGTGACGCCAGCTGCAGCGTTGCAGCATAAGTCTGCTCATGTATTTTTTTGCCTCTGCACACCACCACAGTGGATTTTGATTCAAACAATCAAGATGAATTTGAAGTGCAGATGTTCAGCTGTAATTCAAGAGGTTTAACAAAAGAACTGCTTTAACTGTTAAGGAGTTGAAAAATTAAATCTCTTTTAGATCTCTTTTAATTTATACACAGCCCCCCCCATTTTCAGAGGTTCTAAAGTAGCCTAATTTTATAAATAAAAACAGTTTTTAATTCCTGGATGTTTTTAGTCCATTGATATGCTCTCCCAGGCTTTACTGTAGCCACCGTCACTTTCTGCTTATTCCTGTGGGTCTCTGAAATCTAATAACTAAAAGCATGCTCTGTTGGCTTAAGATTAGGTCACTGACTTGGCAGTTCTTATGTGGAACAGCTTGAGTGCTAAGGGTTCTTGTCATGCTGCATGATGCACTTTCATCACAACTATGATGATCAATAACACTTTGAGAATGGAGGCATAACAAGTCAGAGCTCATCCATTGCTGTCTTTTTAGGATCCTTGTATTTTAGGCCTGTGACATTGACTTGGGGGATCCCTAGGGTCAATTTTCTGTTTTTGTGAGATCAGTCGGGGAGGTTAGTTTTGTGGTATCCTGCTATGGGTTGTGTGTACAAGCTGGCTGGTGAGTGTTGATTCTGCGTTATGCGGCTTTGGTGATGGTTTTGGCTGGGCGGCTCTATTTTTTGCTTGTTCTTTTTCTCTCCGCGCTGCACTGTTCTCCATCTCTGGGTTTCTATGTTGCATTCTTTACATTGCATCTGTCTGTGTGAACTAATGCTGAGGATCCAACAGTCATGAATAAAAGCATTTGTCCTTTTCCTGATTTTAGTCAGGGCCAGGTAGGTTTAGATAGCTTTTCCACCTTAATTAATGAAATAATCATTTAAATGCTGCATTTTGTATTTACTTGGGTTATCTTTGTCTAACATTAAAGTTTGATCTGAAATATTTAAGTGTGACAAATATGCCAAGAAAAAAACAGAGAGCGAGAGAAGAAATCAGGAAGGGGGCAAATACTTGTTCACAGCACTGTAAGTTACCTTGATATTCTTTGTCTCTCCGAAAGGAGTCTAAAAGGTCAGAGGGGCCGTAGGTGCGAATTGGCAGCCACACCTCTGTCAGACTGCCCCAGGGAAGCTGTGGCTACATTAGTAGCTTACCACCACCAAGTGTGATTGAGGTGTGAATGAATGGTGCTTGAAATTGTAAAGCGTCTTTGGGTGTCTTGAAAAGCGCTTTAAAAGTGTGTAGCACTTCTCAGCATTATTATTATTGGTGGTGTTTTTTTCCTGGCTGAGAAGTGCTACACACAAATTTTCATCATCCACAACAATGCACTCGCTTCTATCTGTTCTATCGTACTCAAAGAAACTCCACATGGGTCCGCTGCCATTACTTTTAGGACCAGCGCGGTCAGCGCACGCACATGCGCACTCGCACAGCTGTCAGATGGCGCTCCCAGCTTAAACTCGTAGAGCGGAAAAATGATTTCATATCAATCCACAAGGCTATTAAATCAAAATGACAAACACGAAAACGAAGGTCATTTTATCTATAGTTTCAGTTAGTTTTAGTTAGTTATGTAAACTCACAATATCTTTTATTATAGTTCTTATTTATTTCAGTTAAAGAAAATGTTTTTCAATTTCAGCTTTCGTTATTTCGTTCGTTTTTATTAACTATAATAACCCTGCTCTGAAGGAGGCCGGAAAACTTTGGAACAGGAGTTCAGTACAAGTCAGTGAAGCTCTGCTGACCAGTGTCAGTGATACTGAGGTGAGCTGCTGAGGCAGGGGCGTGGTAGCCATCGGGAGGTTTCCCGAATGGCCGGTTGTTTCTAGGCTGAACCGGCCGATTATCAGAATTTTTTTTTACCCGATTAAGCACAGCAGCACTCGCGGCCACGCTCCGGGCCAAGGCTGAATTTCAACCCCAGCCCGCCCCTGTGCTGAAGACATCCTGACCTCTTTCTGTCGGTCAGCCCTGGTGTTTATGCTGCTGCCAGCTTTGAAGTGGATCCATCATCACTAACCTGCAACACTTGGAGAACAAACTCTCATATGGACGTGGTAGTTGGTACTGAAGGAGAAAAGGGGGGCAGTGCCTTTGATTAGTGCTTCCAGGGGTAAATATACAACCAACTGCAAGTAGAAACAGTTTTGAGAATGGGATCAGGCCAGTGGAGTGAGACAGGTACACACCTCACTCCATGTGAGTAGCATAATCCTGGGCATGAATATTGGGGGGTGTCAGGTTTGATTACATTACAGAAGAGTGTTTTGTGAAATTGTGTATTTATGGATTGGCTAATTTAAGATCTGTGTCCTTTAGGTATTTTAGTGTGTAGCAGTAATACTGTTTAGAATATTTATAAATGTCTTTTTTTTAGATAAAATCTTTAATAGTGTAAATTTGTCTCCCACAAGTGAACCTGTGAGCCACTAGCTGCTCTTGCCATGGAGAATTGTTTAGAGATTTGTTTTGTTTGTGTTTTTGAGAGTGTATTTAATGGTGTAGTACACCCTGGCAGGTGTATTGGCAAAAAAGGAATGGATGCTGTCTATGAGGGTGGACTAGTCCCCCCAATTGCTTTTGTTTATTTCCTTGTTTTCCCATTCCAATCAAAACTTAACTTTTCCTTTGTTCCATCTCCATTCTGCCAGTTCAGTGACGGTTTATGCATGAGTATTTGCACTTTTCATTGATTGCAGTGATGCTAATTAGTTTTAAAGTTCATTGAAGGGTTTATTTACTTAGTGTGCTTTGATTGTTTGCAGTGAACTTGTCCCATAACCTACTCTGTGGATTGGGGAGTGACCAGGCATTTTATTTTTACTCCTGAATTAAATGACTGAGTTCTTCCTCCTATACACACTGACAGAAACCTTTTCTCTTTAGTTTGTGTTTATTTATCATATGATGAGGACAAAGTAACAATACAGTTCAATTGCACTGCTTTATAAAGTGTAGTGCTAAAAAGTAACTTAAAGAAGTAAAACAAAGTTAAAAAAGTAAAACATTCAAAAGCAAACAGTTAAAAAGCCAAAAGGTAAAAAGTTAAAAGTTAAAAACTAAAACAGTCAAAAAGAAAATAGCATTCCTGAACAACACTAGGACTTCGGGGTAGACTGCCCTCAGTCCGCAGCAACGTAGGGATTATTCTGCCCTCAATAGTTGCTGTTCCTAACATTCCAACTGGGTGACTGTTGCTGATCCGGTCGATCAGTGGAAAGTGGGGCGGCTTGCAGATGTCTCTGAATCCGACCAACACAACTGTAGTGATCAAGAAACAATACATTTGCACATAAGTGTGTGGATCATCCCATTTCTTATGCAGTTAAACAAGATCCGTGTTCTGTCCCAAGAGGCAGCAGCTGTGGTTAAACAGGAGGGTGGAGACAATGACCTGCTGACCAGATTCCAGCAAGACCCCTACTTTGCACCCATTCTGGGGCAGCTGGACACTTTTGCTGGACCTCAAGACCTTGATTGGCCGTGCTCCACAGCAGGTACAACATAAGTAGCCTTATTTTTATTCTGAGAGTCTGGCAACAGATCAGCGTGTTCAGCCAGTGACGAATGTTAACAAACTAATGGTGCCTAAAATGTATTTTTCCTGCCCTCCTGTGCTTTTCTAGTGAAAACACACTGAAGTAGCAAAGTTCGTTAAACCCAGAGCTGCCACCACTTCACTCTCCAGAAACCAATTTGTCCTCCTTAATTAAATTCAGTTTACTTTGCTCAATTTCCAATTTAGCCTGTTCAGTTTTCTGTTTCATCACCTCAAGCACCAGCTCCGTTTGTTATCTAAGCTGGTCATGATCTATTTGCAACAGTAACAATTTCTGCTGTTCAAAGGTCAAATTAACAGTTGCTAACACAAGTGATGTGGGGAACTCTGTACCTTCAGTGCACACCAAAACTCCTGTCGCACAGGTTTGCCATCAAAATGCTTTTCACAGATTCCTTCAAGTGAGATGCAGAGATCTCCACCTTGAAATGAGCAGCAATCTTCAACAGCTGATCTTTAGTACACTGATGAAGAAACACTTCAGAGGGAACCTGAATAAAGTCCTCTACCAGAGAAGCCATGACAAACTTCCAACCAAAATCACCACAAAGCTTCAAGCCCACAGGTGCCTATAAAAAGCAGTCAAGGTAGCCAATCTCACTGGAGTTCCCCCAACCTAGTCTACCTAACATAGACCAACTACATACACTCATCCTAGTCTTCAGCTGGCTACCAGCAGGGGTACTTACTAAAGCCCAGGAAGTTGGAACAGCCCCTGGTATGCAGTTACCATCAGGACAAACTGGATGTGATCCCGAGAACAAAGCTCTACTCGCTTTCACCATCACAATAAATTTTCCACACAACAAAGACCCCTCATAGACCCCGTTGTCAAACCTACTAAGAAAACTCCAGAAAACCACGTAGCTCTACGGCCCAGGCACCAAGTAACTCAAACTGCACAAGCACTCCAAATCATGGCCAAACAATGAAATCAGAACAAAAGCCTCTCCCAAACCATTAACACATCAAGTGTGACACTCAATCCACAAGACAAACTGCCTGCTCAGGTAGACACTCACCAGAGTCACCTAAATCGATGAGCTCCCACTTTTGTCACAGCCCAGCTTGAGGGAAGGTCAAACTGGAGGAGGTCACGCATGATAGTAAATGAAAATATTTACTTCAAGTAACAGAAAAAACATAACCATAGTGTGTGCCATGCCTGGATTCATGGTATGAAACAATCAAAAGGAAGCAAAACCCCAAGGAGAGAGAGAGAGTCCACCCTGATGCTGGCAGCTTAAATACTGGAGGCCAATCAGCCAGCACAGCTACAACCCATTCCCCTCATGACCTTTCTCCAACAAGCAAGCAGCCCAGAACTCACAGGGTGTCACACCATTAAAATGTAAACAAGCATTCAGTGTTCATTTTTTGATAAATCTAAATAAAACACTGACTGATAACAATTTGTTTGTTAATTTCTTCCCTCTTTAGGGACAGAAAGCAAAGGTTCTGTGTGCATGATTGGGATTTTACAACATTCATCATCAGTTGAAAACTTTTACCTCAGTATTTTTGGTTCATTCCACATTGTAGCGACTCCAAAGGCCTAAGTCACCAGAGAGGAAAGCCCTGTCTATTTGTATGATGCGCAGCCTTCACAGAAAGTACCCTGAGCCCACGTGTGTTTTTTTGATGTTTATTAATACACTGCCAAGTATGGATCTGTGTGACAGTAAGCAGCATAGCTGGCAAAACAAACAATGTGAGCATACGGTGAGTGCGTGTGCGAGCGACCGGTTAACAAAAATTACGGTCACCCAGCTAACCTCTCTCCTCCATCACGAGAGCAGGTGCGTGTTTCTCTCTTTTCTTGATTGACTTCATAAAAAGTTCTCTCTCATTTCCCAAAACTAAACACAGGGGCAGTGGTCGTTTTTCAGACCGTTGTTTGCGTAAATCAGCACTGCAAATGTGGACATATTCACAACCTGTGTGTGTAGCGTTGATGCCAATCCATTGCTGTTTGAGCCAAAATTGCCTTAATGAAAAATGACTGAGTAGAACAGCACTGTTAAAAGCAAATCATGGAGCTTTTTGGCAAGTCACATCAGCTCTGTGTTCACAGGCACAAAAATGATGCATCCAAAGAAAAGAACACTGTACCTACTGTGAAACATGGAGGAGGCTTGGTAATGTTTTGGGGCTGCTTTGCTGCATCTGCCACAGGGTGTGTTGAATCTGTGCAAGTCAATGAAATCTTGTGACTATCAAGATATTGTGGAGTGAAATGTGCTGCCCAGTGTCAGAAAGCTTTGTTTCAGTTGCAGGTCATGGGTCCTCCATCAGGTTAATGATCCAGAACAAGGCTGGAAAAAGCCAGGAATGATTAAGAAGAACAAATGGACTATTCTGAAGTGGCCTTCTATGAGCCTTGATCTAAATCCTACTGAACATCTGTGGAAGGAGCTGAAACATGCAGTCTGTAGAAGACACCCTTCAAACCTGAGACAGCTCAAGCAGTTTGCTCACGAGGAGTCGGCCAAAATACCTGTCGACAGGTGCAGAAGTGTCAGTGAGTGTTACAGAAATCACTGATTGCAGTGATTGCCATAAAAGGTTGTGCAACAAAATCTTAAGTTAGGGGTACCAGCATCTTTGTCCAGGTCAGTTTGAGTAGTTTTTTTTTTTTTTTTAAGAATACATTGAACTACAATTCAAATGCAATGTCTGATTTTTATTAGTTATTTTTGAGTATTTTTTCTTTATTATCACTTTTGTCAGTTTAAAGTTATTTCAGTGACCATTGTGGGTTTCTCTTCCTTTAACTGAAGGATTACAACAATTTTGTCCATGTCTGTGAGTTATAATCAGCAGTGTGCTCTCAGAAGAGTTAAAGGATGAAGGAGAAACACAAACACATCTTAGTTTTTAAAATTTTATTGTTTAGTAGTTTAAGAATTTCAAAGTATGCTGTGATGCCCTTCATCTTTATTAGCATATATGTAAAGAAAATTGAAGTCACTGTGACACTGAACATAACCTGCAGCTGCCAACAGTTACTAACAAATTTAAGACTCTCACATTGAAGAAACAATTTGATTTATAGCAACAAAAACATAATATCTGTAAATAAATAAATAAATAAATAAAAATGATCACTTAGCTTCCCTTGTTGCCAAAACATATGGAAGCTGCATTGCCTGTGGTTGTGAAAACAAACTTAATGTTTGTAAACACAGCCCCATAAATTTGGCATCACTAGAAAGCCCAGGAAAGGTGCTTGATGTACAGGTCTCAGACTCATGTCCACAGAGGACAAAATCAATTGCTGGGTCTTAGGAGGTTACTGGTTATCATATACGCTAATAAAAGAAAATTGAAGTCATTGTGACACTGAACATAACCTGCAGCTGCCAACAGTTATTAAGGTGGAACATAGTCTGTTAGAAATCAACCACCACAGCTTAAATGTCATTATATTTGACTAATCAGATTTTCTTAATAACACATAATCTAAAATTACAGCAATTATTAAAAGTGTAATGTAAAATGTTGTGCTGCTCTTGTTAAATATAAATAACTGGGCATTGCTTCAGTCAAAGTTTCAAGTATCCAGTTTCAAATAGTGTTTCACCTGAAGGGTGTAATATGAAGGGGGAAACTTGTGGCATCACCTCCAAACAGCTGTGGCATCTTATTGCATCACCTTAAAAATCCTCAGCGAGTACTGATATCATTCCCAAACAGTCAGCGCATCTTGTATCCTGACCCTCTAACGCTCCCACACAGCTGTGGCAGCTCATCACTGAAGAAAATTGTGAAAAACAGTGTCTTTCTTATCTTAGTTACTGCTGTGTGTGTGTGTGTTTTCTTTCTAAAGCGTTTGTTTTTGCATATTCGTTTATCGAAGACAGGAATGAGAGAAAAACAACCAAGGCAAATAAGGAGTTCAATTATTAAATTTAATTATGCCATTTCGCACAGTTGTCAGATATCTGGACCAGACTGCATGCCATACCCGTGGATATGACATGAAGTACTGACAGCCTTTCATTCAGCTTACAGTTCCAATATACTCACAGCTTATCAGTGTTGGCTACATCATATACAAAACAATCGTACAAAACAACAGCTGGATCTTCTGAATGACCTCGGAGTCTCTCTTTTATCGTTTGTTTGGTCTCCGTCAGGCTGACCATCGCCACCAGACAGAGTCCTGGCGTCTTATTATTACATACCTAGAATGAACTCTTCTTAGCTGAAACCAAAAATCTAATACTTGTGTATTTTAATCAAATATCATTTTTCCAGAGAAATTTCTCAGGGAAATAAATGTAGATTTAGTAAAGACAATCATATAGCATGAATATCCCTTCATCACCTCAAAAAGCCAAAGTAAGTCGTGGCTCCTGGCATCAGGAGTGGCACGTGAGGGTGCCCCTCGGGATGCCAGGAGCCAGTTGAATGCCAGAGTAGAATCATGGCTTTTTCACATAGAAAACTCCATGTGCTGCGCTCTGAAACTCATTCTTTTCTATTGCTTGCTGCTATGATTTCCCATCTCTGTTCCTTCATCTTACTGGACTAACTTTCACTGGAAAGGGATTTGGTCTTTGCCACAATTTATTCACTTAAAATTGGCATTTTAAATTAATCATAAAAAATCATTTAAATTAATACATTTTATCATTTAAAAACCTTCCTACAAAAAGATGAGAATGAGAGCCATTCAGGTATCGGCAGCCTAACAGAGCAAAACTTGTTTGTTTGTGCTTCGTGTGCAGAGCCTGGTCACTGCTCTGTGAATAGCTCATTTAACGAGTCACACAACATTTTGGATTGGTGTATATATGCGTCGCGCCGCGAATGACGTAATTTAACACAACCAATGGAATGGCGTGACAGCAAAAATGACGTAGAAAAGAGCGCCGCTTTCTGGTTCGGTCCACACGGTCCCTTTTTTTATTTCTGTGTTCAGCCTCATCCTGTAAACATGTCCGTAGCCGACGAGTCAATGAAATATCGGTCACCTCTGGTGTCCCGATACGCCAGCGAGGAGATGAGTTTCAACTTCAGCGACAGAAAGAAGTTCAGCACTTGGAGGAAGTTATGGATTTACCTCGCCAAAGCTGAAAAGGTTTGATATAACGATCCGCTGCTTCAATCATATGAAAGAAAGTCTGCGGCTTTTACAGCCCGATCAAGTTTCCAGCTCCAAATATAGTTGTAATGGGCACTGAAGGGGTGTGTTCTGGTGTTAGGTCCTGACTGAGCAGACTGGATCCACACAGCAGGGTCGGTGTTTAAGTCAGGGACTCTCAGCAGCTCCATATCTGCAGTTTCTTAAAGTTCTTTTTGAGTCAACCAGAACCCCCCCCTCCAGAAAAGCTGAAAAGTGATGAGCTGCATTAAACTGCATTTTTTTTGTCAGTTAATTAAAGTCAGATCCACAGTCCTAAGAGTAGGTGGTAGCAGTGATAAGGGGGAATCTTTTGTGAGTCTTTTGTCTGTGGCCCAGAGTAAGTAAAACACACTCAGCTGATGGTTCTCCAAAGTGTGGGAGATGGTCTCCTGCAGTCGGTGATGTCCTGGAGAGCTCTCCACTCTGATGCAGGGTCGTTACCTGCGGTGTAGCAGCTCTGTGCTGCTCTGATCTCCTTTGTCAGTGTGCTCCTGGCTGCTTCTTCAGGATTCTGTCCCCACTCCTGTAGGTCTCCTCCTTAGCCCGAAGAAGCTGCCCGAGTTTTGCTGTAAACCAGGGTTTGTTTTTATTGTATGCGCACAAGCATTTAGTTGGCACACACATGTCCTCATAAAAATTTGTGTAGCATGTCACAGTGTTAGTGAGATCATCCAGGTCTGTAGCTGCAGCCTCAAAGACATTCCCATCAGTGCAGTCAAAGCAGGCCTGCAGTTTAAGCTTTGCCTCATTGGTCGTCCTCCTAACTATACTGACTGTAGGATCTTATGTTTTGCCTGTAAGTTGGGAGAAGATGAACCAGCCAATGATTAGATTTTGAATGATTTTTTTTAGATGCTTTTTGCTACAATTTTTGAATTTATGAGTGTTCCAGAGTGCTTTTGTCCCTGGCAGGACACTTAATGTGTTGCCTTTACTCACAAGTGTGCATCTCCCAGTGCAAAGTAATTTAGACCAGCAGCTGCCACAGTGTAAAAATAGAAGAGAATGTTTCTGTAATAAGAAAACAGCTCCTCAAGTGGCTAACTTATTAACTGTAACCCTGGCTAAATTCTGCTGCCTTTGTGGTGTTTCTGTACTCAGTGACTCGGCAGAAGAAACCTATTTGCTTGACTTGCCTATGGTCTGACCTGTGACCCCTTTAAACTGTGCTGCAAAGGGGTCATGGGTCACTTTGCCCATTCTGTAGTGCTGAAGTAATCATATGACTGCTTTTTCCAAACAGAAGAAACATTACTGATCTAATCAGCCTGGTGAGTGCCTCCTCACGAGGAGAAAAGACGACATGATCACTGATCTTAATGAACAGCAAGCTGTTTGCTATCAGCTTAGCTCCACAAATGACACTGTAACTTTAACCAGACGTCCTTTTAACAACAGAAGAGCAACACCGCAGAGCTTCAGTGGTTAGCTGCTCAGCTGGGTTCATTCTAATCTAATCTGCTTTCCACCTCCTCTAGTTCTAATAAGTTAGACAAATTGGACTGCTGGATGGACCTAACAAGATTTGATAACGTCAACTTCAACTATAGGACATTGTGATGGAAATAATGTTCTTATTCTTCATATACATCAGTTGATTGAAAAAGTAATCATCATCATACAAGTGATCTCTAAAAACAGTTAAAGCCCTGCTGGAAGTGGTTAAAACAGAAATCATACAGTATCTGACCAAACACTTTGAATCTCTTTAAACTTCACGAGCTGCTTGTATCAACTCTTCCTCCTCTCTGTCTTCACTGTTGTCATCCTCAGGCTTTGGGTCTGCCCATCACTGATGCTCAGATTGCAGAGATGGAGAGCCACGCAGAGGACATCGACTTTGCCATGGCGGCTGAAGAAGAGCGAAAGCTGAGGCATGATGTCATGGCTCATGTCCACACTTTTGCACACTGCTGCCCCACTGCTGCTGCTATCATCCACCTCGGAGCTACCTCATGCTATGTGGGAGACAACACTGTAAGTGTGACTTCCATAAATAAACCCAGCAGTGAGGAGTTTGGGCTCTTGAAGGTTTTTCATGTTTACGCTGTTTTCTTCTTCAGGACCTGATTATGCTGCGCGATGGCTTCGACATCCTCTTGCCTAAGGTCAGACTGAGCCGTTTGTTTCCCCTGAAAACATGCACATGCAGCCAGTTGTACTTCTTTTATATCAGCAGAAAGGCAGGAGGAGGAGCTGTGTTTTTTCTATGGAGGCCTCAGCTGTTTAGTAACATGCGTGTTTGTGTTCAAGCAAACCAAATGGACTTGTCAGGGTTATCTGTACCCGTGTCACAACAGCATATCATACAAGTCAGTGTAAAAACCATAAAAAATAAATGTTGCCACCATGACATCAACCACAGTGTTTTTGAAGCCTCAATTTCAGCATTTTTTCTGTTACCATCTTGTTTTTTTTTTTTTTTTTAACCCAGCATAAGTGAGGGATGCTCTGACTGCACTTCCACACAAGGTAGCGATACTGAATCATGCCCTGTTCTGTTTATTATCAGGACCCTATTCCAGGAAGCAGGTTTAGCTAAAACCTCTGAGTTTGTTAACTCTGAGATGAGGGAAACTCTGTTTTTCCTGTTCGTGTGTGTGTATATATATATATGTATATATATATATATACTGCTCAAAAAAATAAAGGGAACATTTAAACAACACAATATATAGATTCTGGTCGTCCCAAACTTTTTCCTTTTAAGGATTATGGAGGCCACTGTGGTCTTAGGAACCTTGAGTGCTGCAGAAATTCTTTTGTAACCTTGGCCAGATCTGTGCCTTCGACCTCATGATTCTCATTTGCTCTGACATGCGCTGTGAGGTCTTATATAGACAGGTGTGTGCCTGTCCTAATCAAGTCCAATCAGTTTAATGAAACACAGCTGGACTCCAATGAAGGAGTCAAACCAAACTGTCCACTTAGGAAGCAACACTGATTGACAAACAATTTCACATGCTGTTGTGCAAATGGAATAGACAACAGGTGGAAATTATTGGCAATTAGCAAGACACACTCAATAAAGGAGTGGTTCTGCAGGTGGGGACCACAGACCACTTATCAGTACCTATGCTTTGGTGGTGCGCTCACACTCGTGGTAGCATGAGATGGACTCTACAACCCACACAAGTGGCTCAGGTAGTGCATCTCATCCAGGATGGCACATCAATGCGAGCTGTGGCAAGAAGGTTTGCTGTGTCTGTCAGTGTAGTGTCCAGAGGCTGGAGGCACTACCAGGAGATGTGGAGGAGGCCGTAGGAGGGCAACAACCCAGCAGCAGGACCGCTACCTCCACCTTTGTGCAAGGAGGAACAGGAGGAGCACTGCCAGAGCCCTGCAAAATGACCTCCAGCAGGCCACAAATGTGCATGTGTCTGAACAAACGGTTAGAAACCAACTCCATGAGGATGGCATGAGGGCCCAACGTCCACAGATGGGGGTTGTGCTCACAGCCCAACACCGTGTAGGACGCTTGGCATTTCCCGTAGAACACCAGGATTGGCAAATTTGCCACTGGCGCCCTGTGCTCTTCACAGATGAAAGCAGGTTCACACTGAGCACATGTGACAGACGTGACAGAGTCTGGAGACGCCGTGGAGAGCGATCTGCTGCCTGCAACATCCTTCAGCATGACCGGTTTGGCAGTGGGTCAGTAATGGTGTGGGGTGGCATTTCTCCATGTGCTCGCCAGAGGTAGCATGACTGCCATTAGGTACCGAGATGAGATCCTCAGACCCCTTGTGAGACCATATGCTGGTGTGGTTGGCCCTGGGTTCCTCCTAATCCAGGACAATGCTAGACCTCATGTGGCTGGAGTGTGTCAGTAGTTCCTGCAAGATGAAGGCATTGAAGCTATGGACTAGCCCGCCCGTTCCCCAGACCTGAATCCGATTGAGCACATCTGGGACATCATGTCTTGCTCCATCCACCAACCACAGACTGTCCAGGAGTTGGCGGATGCTTTAGTCCAGGTCTGGGAGGAGATCCCTCAGGAGACCATCCGCCACCTCGTCAGCAGCATGCCCAGGTGTTGTAGGGAGGTCAAACAGGCACGTGGAGGCCACACACAATACTGAGCCTCATTTTGACTTGTTTTAAGGACATTACAGGCTGATCCAACTTTGACGTAGTGTGTTTTTTCCACTTTAATTTTGTGTGTGACTCCAAATCCAGGCCTCCATTGGTTAATACATTTGATTTCCATTGATGATTTTTGTGATTTTGTTGTCAGCACATTCAACTTTGTACAGAACAAAGTATTCAAAGAGAATATTTCATTCATTCAGATCTAGGATGTTATTTGAGTGTTCCCTTTATTTTTTTTGAGGTGTGTGTGTATGTATATGTGTGTGTATGTATGAAATATCAATATCTTTTTTTTTTATTCTGTCAGTGATGATGATCCTATTTTTAAGATAAGATATCAGCACTGAAGTGTTTGATTTTCTTTTGGTCCTCTGGATTCAAATAGAGGAATTTTTTTTTTTTTTTTTATAAATCTCAGAGTTTGTTGAACCTGCTTCCTGGAGTAGGGCCCAGGTGAGAATACTTATTTATACTCTGACCACTGTTGGTATGCAGAGGAGTCGCCCCTTGCTGCCTTTAGAAAGACAGCAGATTTAAGAGGTGATGCCCATCTTTTTATTTACACGATTAAAAGCTGCTTTTTTTATTTTTGTTTTATTTTTTGCAGCTGGCCAGAGTCATCGACAGGCTCGCAAAGTTTGCGGAGAAATACGCTGACCTCCCCACTCTTGGCTTTACACATTTCCAGTGAGTGCGACTACAGCTGCAGTGCTTTCATAGGTCTTCATCAGCTCTCTGATTGTGATGGCAAACACATCCACTGTGCCTCTCTGTACAGACCTGCCCAGTTGACCACAGTGGGGAAGCGAGCGTGTCTGTGGCTGCAGGATTTGCTGATGGATATGAGGAACCTGCAACGAGCTCGCGATGATCTTTGTTTCCGAGGAGTCAAGGGGACCACAGGCACTCAGGCCAGTTTCCTGCAGCTCTTTCAGGGGGACCATGACAAGGTATAAATAACCATGTGTGAGATTGTGGTGATAGTCTTTTTTTTTTTCTTTTTTTTTAATCTGTCAGTTTTCCTTTTTTGCCACCAGGTGGAGAAACTCGACGAAATGGTGACAGAAATGGCCGGCTTTAAAAAGTAAGTACCAAACTCATGCTTCCTGCCAATGCTGACATGTCTTTTTTTTTTTTTTTTTTTTTAATATAACAGTCCAAGCATGAATGATTTGAAACACAGGTTATAGGTGATTTATTGTGACCTTGTTTTTTCCGTCCTTACCCAGAGCCTACCTGGTGACTGGACAGACGTACACTCGGAAAGTGGACACAGACTGCCTGTCTAAACTCGCTAGTCTGGGAGCTACTGTGCACAAGGTGAGCTGAAGAAGCTCAAGATGCATGAAGAAATGTCTTCATCTAGTGGTGCTTAAGGAAACTTGGGGTCTTGAGCTCAACATTTTCAAAAACTGTCAACTTCATCCTGTCTCATCTGCTGTAGATCTGCACAGACATCCGCCTGCTGGCCAACCTGAAGGAGATTGAGGAACCTTTTGAGAAGGAGCAGATTGGTACCGTCACCCATCCCTTGTCTTGCACAGCTGAATAACGCTGAACATTCAAAAGTACTCTATAACAGTAAACTGTCCCCCCCACCCTCCAGGTTCCAGTGCTATGGCCTATAAGAGGAATCCCATGCGTGCAGAACGGTGCTGTAGCTTGGCCCGTCATCTGATGGCGTTGGTGGCCGACCCTCTGCAGACTGCCTCAGTCCAGTGGCTGGAGAGGACGCTGGATGACAGCGCCAACAGGTCACACATTTTCACTTTGTGTACTTCTGTTGTAACCATGTCATGCATGGAAGGACTAACTGGAGCGTGACAATTTGATGACTGAGTGGACGTGAACAAATTTGAGAAAAAATAAAGGAAATGAGCAAGCAGTGGAAAAAAAGAAAGAAAAGGTGACACACGATTAAAAAAAAATGGAAAAAGAAGCTCACAAAAAGTGTAGAATACCAAAGTTCAACAGCTGAAATAATTAGCTAACAGTAGGAGTCAATGGAACAAAAGGCAAAATGAATAGCTGAAATAGTCAGACTTCAGCTATTCAGAGTTCAGGCTGTGTTAGCAGTATGGTTTAACCCTTGAAAAAGTGAGATGGACAAATGACACCCTTTTGTTCATTAGATTTACTTAATGACAAAGTTGAATTTGGTCAAAAGTAGTGGATGAATAGCTGAAATAGTCTAATTATAGTTTTGTCCAGTTGAAGCATTTGACCAACTATAAGTGAGAAATGCTCGGCTAAGCTTAACGTGAATTCATTTGATCATAAACGGTGTTGCTGATGAATGCTGAGTGCAGAGCTGGTAAAATTCCTCATTTAACATTTGAATTATTGTGATTTGTTCACAGCTGCACATTGTTGTTCAGCTTTCAGTCACTCAGTAAAAAGCTGATCCTTGTTGTTACTGATGGTTTTCTCTGCTGCTGCACACAATTCCTCTTTCCTGCCTTGCTCATGTGCAGGAGAATCTCCCTGCCTGAGTCCTTCCTGACAGCAGACATCATCCTCAGCACGCTGCAGAACATCACAGAGGGTCTTGTGGTCTACCCCAAAGTGATTGAGAGACACATCCGCCACGAGCTGCCCTTCATGGCCACAGAGAACATTATCATGGCGATGGTGAAGGCAGGAGGCAACAGACAGGTAGGAGCAAGTAACCTGTGAGAAAGTCAGAAGAGACACGATAATGAAAGATTATACATGAAGCAAAATGCATTTATCCAATTATCAGGAGGGATGATTTACTTGACAGGAAAAACCACTGGTAACAATCGGTGGCAGCTGAAATGAGACCGTAAGGAAGTGAGCAGTGTTTTCAGTGAAGAAACTGTGTTGCCCGGCTGGGTGCAGCCTGAAGAGGAGATATGGGCCCGCCCTCCAGTAGGCATCGTAGGGGTCGGGTGCATTGTTTGTTGGGCGGTGGCCAAGGCGGTGACTATTGTTTGCACTCATGCACCAAAAGACAGTTCAGGGTACCCACCGTTCTTGAAGTCAGTGGGTGGGGTGCTCATTTGGGAGGAACGGCCTGCCTGATATGACCCTAAATGATGTTTTGTTATTGGACTTCTGTGTAAACCAGTTTGCCCATAACATCATATTCGAACATAAGGATATCTGTAAGTGCACGTGGCACCAGGACACCCTAGGTCACAGGTCAATGATCATTTCTTTTTCTTTTTTTTTTTTTGTAATCATACCATCTGATCTGCGACTTTATGTTCTGGACACTCAGGTGAAGGGAGTAATTGAGTTGCCAACTGATCGCCACCTGGTGGTGAGTTGGATCAGGTGGCGAAGGAGGATGCGCTGGGAATGCTTGGCAGAGGCACCAGTTCATGAGCTCCCAACTCCCACCTCCGGCAGAACTTCATTCCAAGGGAGGCTGAGGACACTGAGGCCAAATGGACCATGTTCCGCACTTCTATTGTTGAGGCTCCTCAGAGCTGTTGTATATTTTTATCACTCTGATATTGGTATTTTACTGTCATTATTCTATATAATTTATTAGTACCTATATTAATCATACACATCGGATTAATGGTCACATTTTATATTGTTTGTCACTTATAGTATCACTCACACACTGGAACACAGCATGCTTTAGGTGAGTGGAAAGGACTGAGGCCTGCTCGGCTCAAGGCCTCATTTTTTCCCTTAGAAAAAAACCCCACACTCATTCATAGCTAGAGTCTTACCTTTGTACACTGTGCACTTTTGACACTGTATTGCAGTTGCTGGGAGCTGTGTGTCCTGAAGTGGGGGTTGAAGTCCCACCTGAGCTACTTTAATAATGTAAGGGAGTAAAAGATAAGCCCGATCTAAAAGTGTTTCTAGTAATGAGAAATTACAGACAGCTGGGTGGGGGAGTGCTTCTGTGGGAGGTATTTTCATGTGAGAACTGTGTCACGAAGCCTCTGCAAAAGGATCGAACTAGTATGGTTCATAGTGGATTGGAAGCATCCTTCTATGCTCACTGGCCCTGATAACCACAGGGGGAGGTGTGAGTTTGGAGAATAAAAGGCAGTGGAAAAGTTGGGAGGGAGCGCTCTTTTTGCTCTTCCTCTCTCCCCTTTGCAGCGGCTCCAAGGCACTCACTCCCAGGAGGGCTATTTGCTTCCTTGTACTCTGTTTAACTCTGGACTTCTACTTCTTCTTTCACCCCATTTTACTTACTTTTTCACTTCTTTCTTCCACTCTTTTGTGCTTTACTTCTCCCTTCTTACTTTTAAACATCACTCACTTATGGTCCTGTGCTCTCCTTCTACTCTTTCTATTCCTGTACCTTTCTCTGTCTCTGTGTGCATATCTTAGTCTTAACTATGTTACTGTCTGTGTTGTGGTCCTTGTCTGTGTTTTGTGTAACTAAGATGTCTAATAAACAGCCTGCACCGGTGATTTATTGGAAGCTTTGGATTTAATTGGGTTTGAATTTTTGGCTAAAAGGAACATGGAGACCCTTAAAAATGTTACCAACAGAGCTGGTGGTTGGTGCCTGTTGTGGTGGTGAACCCCGAACCAGATGGTGGTCACTGGGGGTGAAGGGAGCCATCAAGCTGAAGCAGTCCTATTGGCCTTGGTTAGCCCGTGGGACTCCGAAGGCAGCTGACAGGTACAGACAGGCCAAGAGGTACATGGCTAGGGAGGTGGCCAAAGCAAAACTCAAATGTGGGAGGAGTTCTGCATCGAAAAAAGACTGTTTAGATGGCCTTGAAGTGATTCTGGCAGTGAGTCAGTTAACTCAGGAGGGGAAAGCGGTGCTCTACTCACATGGTTTACAGTGCGGGTGGGCTGCTGCTGACTTCAACTGAAGCGCTCCATCCTCTCGAGGATATTCAAGTGTGTATTGGAGTTTGCCCATCCAGTCTACATGTGCTTTGTGGACTTGGAGAAGGCATTCAACAGTGTCCCTTGGTGTATTCAACTGGGGGTGCTGTGGGAGTATGAGGTGTCAGTCCCTGTACAACTGCAGTGAGAGCTCAGTCCGTATAGTCAGCAATAAGTCGGACTCAATTCCTGTGGGTGTTGGTGCTGAGTGTGAAGCGCCCGGCGTAAGAATTAGCACTTCTAAGTCTGAAGCCATGATCCTTAGCTGGAAAAGGGTGGATTGCCCACTCCAGCTCAGGGACGAGTTGCTGCCCCAGGTGAAGGAGTTCAAGTATCTCAGGGTGTTGTTCACGAGTGATGGGAGAAGGAAGCGGGAGATTGACAGATGGATCGGGGCTGCGTCTGTAGTGATGCAGACGTTGAGCCGGTCTGTCGTGGTGAAGAGGGAGCTGAATGTAAAAGCAAAGCTGTCGATTTACCGGTCGATCTACGTCCCTACCCTCACCTAATGGTCATGAGCTTTGGGTAGTGAAAGAATAAGATTGCAAATACAATCAGCAGAAATGAGCTTCCTCCAAAGGGTGGCTGGCCTCTTCCTTAGAGATTGGCTGCACTCGTCATCCTTTCTGGAGGGGCTCAAAGTAGAGCCGCTGCTCCTCCACATCAAAAGAAGCAAGCTGATTCCAATAAACTGTGTTCTAACAAAATGGCTGTTACCTAATGTTACTTAAAGTCAGCTACACTTTGATTTCCCCCCCCCCGTATCTCTCCTTCAGGAATGCCATGAGAAGATCCGTGTTCTGTCCCAAGAGGCAGCAGCTGTGGTTAAACAGGAGGGTGGAGACAATGACCTGCTGACCAGAATCCAGCGAGACCCCTACTTTGCACCCATTCTGGGGCAGCTAGACGCTTTGCTGGACCCCAAGACCTTTATTGGCCGTGCTCCACAGCAGGTACAACATGAGCAGCCTTATTTTTAGTGTGAGAGTCTGGCAACAGATCAGTGTGTTCAGCCAGTGACATAAATATTAACAAACTAATGGTGCCTAAAATTTCTCTCTTTCATGCTCCTCCAGGTGGCCAAGTTCCTGGCTGTAGAAGTTCACCCCCTGCTCGAACACTATAAGGCTAATTTGGATGTAAAGATTGAGCTTGAGCTTTAAATCAACAGTGATGGTGGCAAGAACGATCTTTGTTTGGACAATTCATCCACTGTGTTTGATGAATCCTGCATTTACATCAGAGGAGAAAGTTGTTGAATATCAGTGTTAATTTCTCATTATTGTCGTTAAAATATAAACAAGCATTCAGTGTTTTTTTTTGATGAATTTAAATAAAACATTGATAAAACTGTGTGGGCTAAATTGGTGTATTCATTTCTGTGGTTGCTGTGACAGACTTTGAGGGGTTTGTTTTGAGGAAAGGAAAAGGTAAATGTAGAGGAGAGGAAACTGTACAAGAGGCTGTAACTCTAAATTAGCACTGGCTCCAAGCCCAGCCCTTTAAAGCTCAGTTAGCATAGCTCGCACTAGATAATTTACCAATAATCAGAATAAATTTAGTTGTTTGGAATCAGGCTTTTTTTTCCCAGGTATGTAAAATTTGTTTTCACTTGTTCATCCCTCCCTCCCTACTGACTATGCATATTAAGCACCACATATTCTACATACCTAGTGTGAAGCACCATTGAATATGGTTGAAAAAGCTGACTCATGACTTGTGCTGTGTCACAGTCCAATATGTCATGTACTAGGGCCATTAGGGGAATGGTGAAGTTACTGAGTTACTGTTTGTTAGCTCTGTTGCAGATGTCGGTGATTTAATCATCTGTTCCCCTTCTAAGCAGGCCTGCGAGACAGACACAAAAGAGTTGTTAAAATACCTCGCTGAAAACAGTCACAACGTGAGCCTCCCCAAATTACAGTGGGCACTGGAGAAACTCACCTATCTGGGACGTGTGATCTTGTCAGACAGTAAGGCCCTCTCCCCATACAGGATTGCAGCAATTCAATCCATTCCAAAACCACAAAAAAAGAAACAAGAGTTTTCTTGGGATGTCATATTGCCATCAGTGGATATTCAACTATGCTGCGCAAGAGGCTCCACTGTCAGCAAGGATATATGGGAGGGGACTGACTGCACATGCCAGACTAGAGTGAACTGAAAATGCTGACAAAGCTTTCACTGACTTAAAACTGACACTGCAGACTGCACCAACTTTAGGATTACCAAATCCTGATAAACCATTCACCCAAACAGTGGATAAAAAGGGTGGATACACCGACATCTGTTTTATTGCAGGAACGTGGAGGGTGACAAAGACCAGTGGCACATTTCTCATCCAAAGTGGACTCAGTAGCAGCAGGGCTCCCACTTTGCCTGCGAGCAGTAGCAGCATCTGAAAAGGCACCCAGTGCCTCAATTCCTCCCAACCCCGGCTGCAGCACCCTCCTCCTCCTGACCCCGGCTGCAGCACCCTCCTCCATCCGACCACAGCTGCAGCACCTCGAGTCCCACCATGTCGCAACCTGGATTTTTTTGTCTGTGTTACTGATGCTATTGAGATGTTGTGGTATGACCTTAAAAAGGCCGTTCATGCTTGAAAACCCTCTAATGTAACTGAATTAGGACAATTCTGCAAAGATGAGTGGGCCAAAATTCCTCCAGAACACTGTAAAAGCCTCATTGCAAGTTATCACAAACACTTGGTTGCAGCTGTTGCTGCTAAGGGTGGCCCAACCAGTTATTAGGTTTAGGGGGCAATCACTTTTTCACACAGGGCCATGATGGTTTGGATTTTTTTTCACCTTTAATAATAAACACCTTCATTTACAAATTGCATTTTGTGTTTACTTGTGTTGTCCTTGACTGTTGTTTAAATTGGTTTGATGTTCCGAAACACTTAAGTGTGACAAACATGCAAAAAAACAGGAAATGTGGAAGGGGGCAAACACTTTTTCACACCACTGTATATGTAAAATGTCACAGTCTGCGCAAGTGCCAAGTGTGTGTGGATTCATCACTCCACAGTAGTCAGCAGTTTCTCGTAAAGCTTCTCATAAGACTCATAAGGAGGGATGTCTATCCTGTTGAAACTGGAGGTGGAAAAGAGTTACAACCTGTATGTTACAACTTTTGACTTTCTACTTAACTGTTCTTAGTTAACACACTTGTATTTCAAGGCCTTGGATATCACAAAATAAGTGAACCAAATGTCAGCATCAACTGAATGACACAAAGTGCATTCAACAGGTGTATGTGGTGTTTGAACCAGTGCATGACCCACCCTGCAGCACTGTGAACCCCTGCAGGGGGACCCTGGTGGAGCCCGTGACAAACTGCAGGAGGCGTCCTCTCCTCTCTTCACTGAAGGCCTCCACTGCCTGCCAGAACCACCGCACCACAGTGCTTTCACTTGTGCAGTGTTTCAGATGGGTGTTAGTCTTCCAGCCTGCAAGGTCTATTTTTCCTAGTCCACCAATGATCAACTGGAGAGATTTTGAGAAAGGGTGGTGGCGTGGGGATTGGAGATGAATATAATGAATTGGATAATATAATGGCATTTTGAGGAGGTGCTGTGGGATGAATACTGTGTGTTATTACCTTACATATTCCTTCTTGTTCTCCTCAGTGACAGAGCTATTACGGCCATTAGGCTTGAGTTCGTGCTGTGAGAACTTCCTAAAGGCGTTGTGCTCCAAGCAGAACGTGTGATTGATCGACCAGCTATAAGAGATTTTTTTTTTAAAGCTTGCAGCTCAGATGTAGCACTTTTTCCAAACCATCTGGCCATCTTACAAATTATACAATATGCTATGTGTTAGGAAGTGCATCTGGCATTAAAAAAATTAAAATTAAATTAAATCTACAGACTCAAACATGCAGAACGACCTGCTGTGATCCGTTGTTAAAGGTGCAGCTGAAAGCAGCTTCTTCCGTTCCCAGTAAACTGAGTTAACCGTGCTGAGCCTCATTAGAAACATGTATTTTTTTAATATGCTGCAAACACACCATGAACTTTACATATAGTTCAAATGTATTTTAAATGGCAAAAATTAAGAATAAAAACAACACACAACTGCTGCATACAGTTATGCTGGTCCATAACCTATTGCAAAACCTGTTCATCCAAACTACTTTAAACTAGGCAGCTTTGCTGCTCGGGACTGGAGGAAGTGTTTTGTTGTGTTTGACTTTAGTTGGATGAGCAGTTCTCATATTTTAGGTAAAAAGTTATTTTCTGTCAGAGCTTCATAACTGTGCCTGTGTGTGAGGCATCACAGCCATGCTGCCCCTCACTACCAGTAAATTCTTCGTGGGAAACACTGCAGTAGCATTCAGGCACAGACATTAACAAAGCTCTCACATGTACTTAGAATTAGTGTCATTTATGGAGCTAAGCTGATAGCAAACAGCTTGCTGTTCATTAAGATCAGTGATCGTGTCCTCTTTTCTCCAGTTGTGATCAGTTGTGCTGTCCTCGTGAGGAGGCACTCACCAGGCTGATTAGATCAGTACTGTTGTTCATATGACTGAAAAAGCAGTCGTTTGATTATTACAACACTACAGAATGTAGTGACCATGACCGTTTTGCAACACAGTTTAAAGAAACCTGGGTGATTATAACTTACAGACATGAACATAATTGTTGGAACCTTTCAGTTAAAGAAAGAAAAACTGACAATGTGTCATGGCCCTGGGCCCGGGGTTTTAAGTCATTTTTGAAGTAGTTCTGTTTTTGTTGTATTTTTGAGTTGTGTTTCTTTGTTTTTCATTTTGTTGTAGTTTTGTATTCTGTCTTTGGATTTTGTTATTGCTTTTCATTCTGTTTTCCTTAGTCCTTGCCTTCCTGTGTCTGTCCCAGTCCTCCTAGTTTGGTTACTTCCTGTTTTATTTTGACAGTCTTGTGTTCCCTGTACTTTGTGTTTAGCTTTGCTTCCCCTGTGTTATTAGTTTGATTTGTTTCACCTGTTGTTCTCACTTGCCCTGATTACCTACTGTGTGTATTTAAGCCCTCAGTTGTTCTTTGTGTCCTTGTCTGCCTAGTCCTGAGTGTTGGTAATTGTAGCGTTTTGTGGTTTCTTGTGTAGCTGGTGCTTGTCCAGTTTTATTGTTTTAAGTTATTTAATAAGTCTTAAGTTTAACATAGTTCAAGCCTTAAGTCTTGCATAGGGGCCCTCTTTTTGTTTAATATAACATAGTCCGAGCATGAATCATTTGAAACACAGGCTATACCTAATTTATTGTGACCATGTTCTTTCCCTCCTTACACAGAGCCTACCTGTCTGCAGACTTCTGCCTGCTGGCCAACCTGAAGGAGATTGAGGAACCTTTTGAGAAGGAGCAGATTGGTACTTTCACCCATCCCTTGTCTTGCACAGCTGAATAACACTGAACATTCAAAAGTATAACAGTAAATTGTCCCCCCCCAGGTTCCAGTGCTATGGCCTATAAGAGGAATCCCATGCATGCAGAATGGTGCTGTAGCTTGGCCCGTCATCTGATGGCGTTGGTGGCCGACCCTCTGCAGACTGCCTCAGTCCAGTGGCTGGAGAGGACGCTGCATGACAGCGCTAACAGGTCAGCCAAGGCAGACACACATTTTCACTGTGTGTACTTCTGTAGTAGCCATGTCATGCATGGAAGGACTAACTGGAGCATGACAAATAATTTGAGAACTGACTGGACGTGAACAAATTTGAGAAAGTAAATGAGCAAGCAGTGGAAAAAAATGCAAGGCTCACTCAATGTGTAGAATACCAAAAGGTTAACAGCTAAAATAATTAGCTAACAGTAGGAGTAAATGGAACAAGAGGCAACAAACATCCAAAGGAGAGCTTTGAATGTCCTTCAAGAAGCCTGGAGAACTATTCTTGAAGACTACTTAAAGAAATGAGAAGAAAGCTGCCTCGGAGTTCAGGCTGTGTTAGTGGTATGGTTTAAGCCTCAAAGGTAAGATAAAAGGCTAAATGACACCCTTTTGATCATTAAGTAAATTTAATGAATGGTGAATTTGGTCAAAAGTAGTGGATGAATAGCTGAAATGGTCAATTATAGTTTTAGACAGTTAAAGCATTTGACCATGACCACTGAATCAGATTATTTTTTCCAGGTATATTGTAAAATTATATTTGACTTGTTCATCCTTCCCTCCCTACTGACTGTGCATATTAAGCACCACATATTCTACGTACTTGGTGTCATCGTATTTACTGAATGTGGTTGAAAAAGCTGACTCATGATTTAATTGTGCAGTGTCATGTACTAGGGTCATTAGGGGAATGGTGAAGTTACTGTTAGCTCTGTTAGGACTTGACTGCAACCTGCAGTTATCCATCACCACAGTGTACAAGTTCCTCCTCTTTCACTCATTACTCTGATTGTTCTTGTGTTAAACTCAGAGGCCGGAGACGCTACCAGGAGAAAGGCCAGTACACCAGGAGATGTGGAGGAGGCCGTAGGAGGGCAACAACCCAGCAGCAGGACCGCTACCTCCGCCTTTGTGCAAGGAGGAACAGGAGGAGCACTGCCAGAGCCCTACAAAATGACCTCCAGCAGGCCACAAATGTGCATGTGTCTGCACAAACGGTTAGAAACTGACTCCATGAGGATGGTATGAGGGCCCGACATCCACAGATGGGGGTTGTGCTCACAGCCCAACACCGTGCAGGACGCTTGGCATTTGCCAGAGAACAGCAGGATTGGCAAATTTGGCACTGGTGCCCTGTGCTCTTCACAGATGAAAGCAGGTTCACACTGAGCACATGTGACAGACGTGACAGTCTGGAGATGCCGTGGAGAGCAATCTGCTGCCTGCAACATCCTTCAGCATGACCGGTTTGGCAGTGGATCAGTAATGGTGTGGGGTGGCATTTCTTTGGAGGGCTGCACAGCTCTCCATGTGCTCGCTAGAGGTAGCATGACTGCCATTAGGTACCGAGATGAGATCCTCAGACCCTTGTGAGACCATATGCTGGTGCGGTTGGCCCTGGGTTCCTCCTAATGCAGGACAATGCTAGACCTCATGTGGCTGGAGTGTGTCAGCAGTTCCTGCAAGATGAAGGCATTGAAGCTATGGACTGGCCCGCCCGTTCCCCAGACCTGAATCCAATTGAGCACATCTGGGACATCATGTCTCGCTCCATCCACCAACGTCACGCTGGACCACAGACTGTCCAGGAGTTGGTGGATGCTTTAGTTCAGGTCTGGGAGGAGATCCCTCAGGAGACCATCCGCCACCTCATCAGCAGCATGCCCAGGCGTTGTAGGGAGGTCATACAGGCACGTGGAGGCCACACACAATACTGAGCCTCATTTTGACTTGTTTTAAGGACATTAGGTCAAAGTTGGATCAGCCTGTACTGTGTTTTTCCACTTTAATTTTGTGTGCCACTCCAAATCCAGGCCTCCATTGGTTAATAAATGTGATTTCCATTGATGATTTTTGTCTGACTTTGTCAGCACATTCAACTTTGTACAGAACAAAGTATTTAATGAGAATATTTCATTCATTCAGATCTGGGATGTGTTATTTGAGTTTTCCCTTTATTGAACAGTGTATGAGTGTCACAGCAAACGGTCTGAATACTTATGACCATGTGATAGTTCAGTTTTGTAAATTTGGCAAATTTTCTACATTTATTTATTTTTGGTCAAGATGGGGTGCTGAGTGTACATTAATGAGAAATAAAATAAACTTGATTTTAGCAAATGGCTGTAATGAAAAACTTAAAGGGAATACTTTCCATACCCACTGTACTTCACGGCTTGACATGTTGTGTACTCGGAGATGCTCTTCTGCATGCCTTGGTTGCAGTGAGTGGCGATTTTACTTACTTTCATCTTCCTATAAGCTCAGATCAGTCTAGTCCTTCTCATCTGATCTCTGAAAATGAGGCATTTTCATCCAGAGAACTGCTGCTCATCTGAGATTTTCTCTAAACATTAGAGATGGCTGTGTGGGATAATCCCAGTTGATGAGCCGCTACTGAAATACTCAGACCATCCCATCTAGCACAATCATGCCACATTCAAAATCACTAATCAGCTTTCTGCATTCTGATTTCCAGTCTGAACTTCAGCAGGTCGACTTGACTGTGTCCACATTCCTCAATGCACTGAATTGTGTTGAGTAGCTGAACAGGTGTACCTAATGAAGTGTCAGGTCAGTGTATGTTTTACTTGTAGTGTCTGTATATTAAGAAAACAGCATGTTTGAGACCACTGTAACAGAATGTTTAAGTTTCTAATGTGTCTCTGAACACTTTGCCTTTGACACACATGAGGTGAAAACAAAAAGCAGCTGGTAATAATTACCAGCTGCTACAGTGAGGTTGGTAATGGCTGCTGGCCCTACACTTAAAGTAGTGTGATCTAGTGTCTTGTAGAGGACATTGAAATGAAAACTGAGTTTAAAGATGAGTGTGGCCTGAGAACGTAGTGTGGCAGCTGTAGTTTTACTATAGTTTGAGTGCTAATCTGCAATTTTAAAAACTGATTAATTTAAAGCCAAGGCAGAATGTGTCTGCTTGGCTTCTTAAATGGTTCTATATGTATGCAAAAAATATTGATTTATAGCCTTGCAAAGCATTAATTAGTTATGGTTTTAGTGTGCTAGGTGACTTATAAGCATTCAGTAATGACGGCCTTGTTTCTTTCCATCAGATTTGCAGTCACTATAACAAATGGATGAGTCAGCCTAACTGAGGGAGTCCTGTACATCAGGTCAGTGTAAATCCTTTCTGTCCCAAGAACTGCGTCACCATGTTCACATCATTAAAGGAACCTTATGATTCTGCTAGCTTTCACTAACAGAGCAAAATGGTGCTGACTCTAAGTTGTCATTCTGCTGCACGTCGGATGCGGGCACTTATAACCCGCAGAGTTATAAGATCTGCAGCATCTGCTGCTTTTTAGGTAAAAATGGCTGAAGTATTAACCCTAATTTATAGTAGGAGTGCTTGATAGCTGATTTCTCTAATTGGTTAATTCAAGTTCAACTAGCTGCCATTTGTCAGAGCTATAGTTTTACTTTGTTCACCTGGAGCTGGGAGCTTTTTTTATTATGAGTGAGACTTTTTTTTGCAACCGCCTTGTCTTGGTGTCTCTCAGCCCTGTGGGTTGTAGGGATCCGTTTCCAGCTGGTCAGACTACGGTGACTATGGGAAAGTCTGGCTAATCACAAGGCTGGTTTTGGATTTACCACTGAATTTACTCTGCTGTGCATTTCTTTAGCATTGTGCTCCTTAACTGCTCTCATCTCCAGTGTCCATTCTCCACGTTACAGCCTGTTCCTCTGGAGCTGCTGGGCGTGTGTGAATGGATTTTGGTCATGTCGTTCTTCCTTTTTTGTAGAGCAGTTCAGACGCATTGACTGCCAACACTTTACTGTACAGAAGCAAGTGTTTAAGAATGACTGCAGCCGCGAATAGAAAGGTTATGCTTTAAATGCCATTAGTTAAAACGCACATTACTGCATCTGTGTACGAATGCTTCCAAATACATGATGTGCAGTTACTGTGTACAGTATTGCTCTTTGTTTTCTATTTTAAAGATGTAGTTGTAGGCTACTGCAGAATCTTTTTATGGAAGCTATGTTTTAATCTTTTTGATGTTTTTATATATTTTTTTACTGCCTTTATGGAATTCTACCATCACACAGTCAACTACCATTAAGGCAGCACTTCTGTTTTTGTACAATATGATAAACATACATGACTTGGATGCAGAGATGTCTTTGTATTTATTATCGCAAAATAAAAGACCCGGGAATGACAGTTTTTGGATTTTGCTGTCCTGTTGTTAAAGGGGGGAATCAGTTCTAAAACAGCCCATACAGTAAGAAACACATTCTACCACACGGTGGCACTATTGAACCATCTTGATCCTTCTGTGTGAGTACCCTTCGCATATTAAATCACTCATCAGAATCATTTGTTTTCTTTTATTGAACTTTAATTCCAGTTTTCCTCTCGATGATGTGGGCCCAACTCTTGATTATAGACGGTGAATACCAGGAAAAATCTGGTGTGTGTGTTTTGTTTTTTTTTTCCTTTCTGCAGCAGTGTCCACCTGTCAGCTGGTTAATACAATAGAGGAAGTTGGACAAGAAAAGGACGTATGGAGGAAATGTTGCATTATCTAGTGAAGAGACTTTTTTTCCCCCATATGACATAGGAGAGGGTACTGTCAGGCGCTTTCAAAATGCTTCACTCTTATTTTACCTGCACTTTAAACATCGTCTTTGTCGTCAAACTCCATCGGCCAGTAGGGGTGCTGTCGAACAATACTGGCTGATCGTTTTGCCGATGGGAAAATGCACCTTTGGTGGCGTGCCAGCATGTTCTTTGGAAGATGCCTCTAGTTTAGACAGTTTCACATTCAGTGCACTTTGTCAGGGCTATTTGCAGCGGGGAAAACAATACTGCCATGTTGATAGTGGGAGAGGTCCTACTCTTGGCTCCAGTGTGCAAACTCCTCTCATCCAAGTTTATTTATTTTAACATATTATCTCAGGATCTGTTGGTACTGTCTTGGTTGCACTTTGTGAACATCAACTTATTTAATTTTGTTTGTATCTTTTATGTATGTCAGCAAAAATCACTAGGGGTATACTTGAGATGGGAATACTGGGCCCCCAGTGTCCTGCTATGTTCCAACAGCATTCTTTCACATACTCCATGCTGTGTGATGTAACCAGAGGGGGGCTTTGATGAGCGGGCACAGGGAGCAGACAGCCTGGAATTCTATGGGAATTTTTCAAAGTGCTGTTTATTACCAGTGTTTCTGCTGCAGACAGCATGCAGTTTGTTACCATCTCAGGTCCAGGTCAAATTAGTATGGTGGTTTACCTTTACTGACATTACTACAAAATACACATGCCTGATGAAGGATGTAAAACAAGTTCAGTTCATATGCCAGTCTCTAACTGCAATGTTAAAATGACAAAAATGCTCTTGAGTTCTTGCTGCTCATAATAAGGAATTCAGAGACAGGCCTATGGCGCCAAAATACCCTTAACCCTGCTGTTTTCATTAGTGAGTATAAAAGGCTCCTGATAAAGTAATAAAAACTCATAAAACCACCAGTAGCGACGTGCAAAGACTGGGAGGCCCTTGATGTAAATGTCAAAAAAAGGTCTGGATCCTCTATTATAGTGTGGGAGAACATGGTTTATGTGACGCCTGCATTGTTGCTTTTGACTTTGAGTCAAGAAGAAGGGAAGAGCGTACATGCTTTCAAGGCCTATACTGTAATCTCCCTTAACACCTGCTCCTGCCCTGGTCCGTCTTACGCCGGCGACAACTTTAGAGCAGAAACAAAAGCAGTGCTTTCCTATCATGCAGCGGAGCAGCTGCATCCAAGTCCACTATCAGACGTTGGAGCGGCAGCCCTCAGACTCTCGGTTTCTCTGTAACAGTGAGAGCCGTCGGCCCTTATCGACGAGCCAAATCCTGTGCAGTCCACATTGGAAAGGCGTCTGTCTATCTGCAAGACAGCGGAATCTGTCAGATGGAGGCTTGGAGAGGACTGGGAGTAAATTGTTGAGCAGGATGGTTGGTGAGAGGAATACAAAAGAGATGGACACAGAAGAGAGGTGGGGTTGTCCAGAAGTGAGAGATCCACAGGCAGATACAGAGACCTAGAGACAGGGAAGAGAGTCCCAGAAAGATGAACTGTGAGTGATAAAGACAAAAAAAATAAGAGTGGGCACCAACAGCCATGATCTCACCCTCTGCTCCACTTTTTGGCATCGTCTTCCAGAAAACTGCCCTTTTGCTGAAAAATGCCAAGTGCACCACATTCCACCAGCCACACAAAGGCCCTCCCTCGTCTCAGTTGCACAGGCACAATCAGACAAGGGATAATTATATAATTAGGCTGGCTGGTGCAGACAGGGACCCTCAGATGGTGTGTTGGTGTGTCATATTTACATTATCAGACAATGAGGAGAGTTTGGCCTTATCAGAGGAGGCAGCAGCAGAATGTGTGTGTGTGTGGTGGGGGGGCTCCAGCTGCAGTACTTGGGAACAGATTGTCATGATAGAGAATAATAGTGGGTCGATAGAATGACCTTCAGTCTGGTAGGGCAGGGATCAGGGCATGTGATATGTGATGAGGTGGGGACTTTTGGGGGCTCCACCAAGCTCCATTCTTCAGGACTGAAAAAAGACGTGGAAGGTCCAAAGACTGCAGTTCCTCAAATGTCTACTTGAAGCTGGCTTCAAAATTGAATAAATAAAACCTTTACTGCCTTTTTTGCAGCCTGGTGCAAAAAATACAACTATACTGTTTCTTTTGCTCTAGTTAAATGTTATTAAGCCCATAAGTTATGGATTCTTGAGGATGTGAACACTTTGACTGAAAGGTTGATGTTGAGTGTAACAAGTTCCAAAGTCACACATTCCTGTTATCACATTGCATTTATCTTTAACACTGTAAAGACTTTGATTTTATTCTGCAAAAGCACACGAATGTGACAGTAAAGTGTGTCCAGTGCAAAAACAACGATCAGCCTCTGCTAAGATGACATCAACTTTTTCCAAGCATCTGCAAGGCAACATACTGACCTCTTTTATATACAGTCTATCAAACTGACCCCACACTGAGAGTGATGCTCAGGCTAAATGCACGTCAACCTCCATCAAGCAGCAACGACTTTATTTTCAGCAGGTAACAAATGTAGCGATGACAGCCAGGTTTGTAGAATCATGTGCTTCTACCTATACCTGTTCCTACTGCAGAATTCCAGTCACCACAGTTTTCTTCTGGCGTGCCCTTTGGGCTGAAATTCCACTGACTTTGCTGTCAGTTTGTAGTAAGAGGTTCCATAGTGTAGTGGTTTACACATTTGCAATGCAAGCAAAATATTCCTGCTACTTGCTGTGGTGACCCCTTGTGAAATTAAAGTGTTAAAAAATAGCAGTGAGTAATGTGCAATACATTCCTTTTTTTGAGTAACTTCCATCATTGGTCTCGGCACATGACACTTACTGTATGATAGGCATCATACTGTAACACAAGTTAATAAACAGAAACTGGTGTTGGTACCTTTTAGAGTGAATAATTTGGGTGACTGTGCAGATAATTTTCAGAGCACCAAATCTGTGCTCCAGTTTTAATGTTTTATCTGTGTGTACTCGCTCACCGGTCGCCAAGTGGTTGCTGGAGGATGCTGACAGTTGCTATGTGCAATTGGTTGCACAGAGGTATAAATGCTGTGCTGAAAACTCCTTGAGATTGCTTTGATTGCAAGTTGACATGGTTGCCTGTAGTTTGCAAGACAGATGCCGACTTGTCTGCAAATACTGCAAACTTTGAATGGTGCAAACCAGAAAGGGAGACCATTCACCCTCAAAGTAGAAATTGTACCTTTTGAAACATGTTGGTTGTAGCTGTAAGGCACAACTTTTACTTTGGAGGTAAACGCTCTGTTTACAGTTTGCATCATGTTTTTTCAGGTTTCACTACAGTGAAGTCAGTAGTTGGCAAGTGTTTGCAGACAAGTTGGCATCTTTGATGCCAACTGTGGGTGATCAAGGTAATCTGCTAGTGGCCAAAGCAATCACAAGGTTGTTTTGGGTACAGCACCCTCTTTGAAACCGATTTCACCTGGGGACAGCCAGTAACCTTCAGGAACCACTCGCCAACCAGTCAGGAAATACATATTTTTCCCAAGTGACTTGAGGTTGCCAGGGGATTGCCAACCAGTCTCAAGGCCTGTGTAACTGAGGCCTAAGATGGCTAGCTTTTGCCGATAAATTTGCACTCCAACCTCTTGCCCAATATGGTCATTTATGGCTACAAGAATACACAAAGTGAGTTTTTGCCAATTCTCGCCACTTACAAGAGACCCTGAAAAGCCTCTGGGTATTTATTTGCGCAGTTACTTCAAAGCATAATCTAAATTAACCTTAATTTCTGTTGGCAACAGGAAGTTAAAAATTGCATGTATAGAATCACCTGTCAGAGCTGATAAAAAACACTTAAAAAGTTTGCTGACTTTGCCCAAAATAAGGTTTTAAAAAGCATTTTGCACCTGGAAGTTGTGTTTCTATCATATTTGATGTTACAGAAATATTATATAGATTTCAGGATTCTATGAATGCAATATCTAACTAAACTGTTGTTTTTACTACAAGCCACACTCACCCATTCACACACATACACCTTTATTCCATATGTTTAAGCATTTTCCAACATCCACACAGTCCCACTCTGCTTAATGCATCAAGGACAATTTGGGTTTCAGTATCTTGCCCAAGGACACTTCATCATGTAGACTGTAATGTGTGGAACTGAACCATCGACCTTCTGATTAGTACATGACCAACTCTCCCTGTCTCTCCTATAACGTCCTATAATGTGGCTATGTCCATCTTTTATATACAGTCTATGGGGTCCACCAACTACATAATATACTGTGAACTAACAAAACACACACACACACACACACACAAAAAGAAAATTAAAGTGAAAAATTTCACATTTGAGGACCAAGGCATACTTTGTTAGGGGTTCCCAACCATATTTAAAATATTCTCATCAAAATTAAAGATGTTTTAACATGAATGTTGAAGCATAATTTCTATTTTTCTTAAATTAGTATAAAAACGTAGAAGTTCCCCACTGGTTGTGACTTGTCCTAGCTGGGGAATCACAGCACCAAATGACAGCGACATTTCACTGCTAAACAGATAAGACCACCTCTGCCCTCCAGATGAGGAAGAATCCTCTCTCCCAGACGAGAATTGAGCCAGTGTCTCTCTCTGCTGGCCACCAGCCAACAATCTCCCCTTGCACCATGGCCTTGGCTTTGGGTGTGTCTCTAGTTGCACGGGACAGCACAAAATAGACTATTGTTGATCGCACAAGACAGAGAGTTAGGGGAAGGAGGGGCAGTGGCAGTGGTGGTGGGGACTGGAGATGGTGGGAGGAGAAATTAGCTTTTAACGAGGCAGCTAAACGTACATGGACAATGAAGCATGACTCCCCTCCCACTTATGTGCATGTGCACTGATGCAGAACCACTGGACGGTGGACGGTTTATGCACACACTGCTTTGCAGATACACTTTGTTTGGAGATCAACATGGAGTACCAGATGTTCAAACAGAAGCCTTCTCATATACTGTAAAGCTTACAAGACCTTGTAAAAATTGGAGAGCTTGCATGTTAATACTGTAAGCTTCTTTGCTTTCTTTCACATCATTCTGCACTCTTTATGACAAGTTTGAAGCTGGTTCACAGAAAGACTGGAAACAGGGGAAATAAGCAGCCCTGACTGTGTGCGGAGATAACCAGCTTACAGGGATCTCTAATCTAAGTTCACTAATTCAATTTTCATTTCTTTGTTTATTTTTATTACTTGTACCTTGTTTCTCCTGTGCAAAACTTGTAAAACAACAGCAGATTATTGTCTTACCTGGGTGACATGTCCTAGAGTATTTCTTGGCAGGGGGCAGCAACTTCCAGACATCTGCATCGAGCAGGTTTTGCAACCCTTGGACTGGAGCCCAACTGATACTGAGTTTTTGATGTCAATATTGACATTTTAGGGTTTTGAAAAAAGAAAATATTAAAATAAAGCAACACTCTGGGCTGATATTTTGGCCTGGCTGAATATTTGGTGAATCTCAGTAAGAGGTTCAGAACATCCTTGTGGAGCTGTCAGTGTGCCAAATACACAAATTGTAGAAAGGCGCTAGCCAGCCAAAAGGTCTGAACCCAAAAGCTTCTTAGAACCTTCTTGCTGTGAGGCATTGGTGCAAACCACTGCATCACTGTGCCGCTTGTAGTTTTGATATCTTGCAAATGTTGCTGATTGGGTGGCGCCGTAGTTAGCGCTGTTGTCTCATAGCAACAAGGTCCTGGATTTGAATCCACTGGGCAGTCAGGTTCTTCACAATAGCCTGTTGACCTGTCCAGGGTTTTAAGTTTAAAAATCTAGACTAGCAACAGCCTAGTAAGAGATACCTGCTTCCTAACTTACTTTAACCATCCATCCATCCATCCCAGCTTAACTGTTACTAGTGATCTTTAAATTTTAATCTACCATTTGGATAACTCTGCATGTTCATCCAAAACATTTTGTATGTTCTTTATCATTTAAATTATGTTTGACATTAATACACATTCTGAGCACTTTTTCCTTTTTGTGAAGCATCAGTCTGAAATGTGGTGCGTGAAGCTTACACACATGTGTGGTCCTTTACATTCTGTTTGCATTAAGTTTTGCTGTTACTTTGTTTACTCACAAGCATATATGCAGGGTTGCATTCTGCCTAGCAAACACATATTTAAGAAAAAATATTCCGATGTGAAAAAGCAGATCAGAAACCCGAAAGAATTTCTTTGTCTGGTGTAAATACAGGGCTTGCCTAAAACATTAGCAAACAGTCATTAGCGCAGAGAGGGCTCCGAGTGTCTGTCTCTGTGGTGAGATTACTGCTTTTGAAAAGAAGGCGGAAAAAAATCTGAACTCAAGGTAGAAAAGTATCAACCTGAAAGGACCAACAACAGCCATTTCCAGTTACAGACTCTCACCCAGCCTGGAGAACATATGCACATGTACAGTCACCCCCTGCTGCAGAGCTATATTTGACTTGGACTTTTTGACATGGTGAGAACAGCTAGAAGTAGAAATGACTGCTGTCTGTTTTTAATCATGCTGTTTTTAGATGTTGGCAACAATATCTTAAGGGTTGTTTGTCCCCAGAGGTTAGTATTTTGCTTTGGAGCTAAACATTTTCCAGAGGAAAGAGAAATAATTGGGCAGAGGTCATATTCATCGGCATTGAACAAGAATAGAAAAAAAAATCTTTTCATAGCATCTCACATAGTAAATTAGTTTACACAATTAATGGTTTGTTACCATTAACAATGAATGGTGCACTATAAGTTGACTTCAGTGGAAAGTCAGTCACTTCATGTGACAGATGAGCCACCGGCTTAGGTCACAGGCTTATACTCCAGGCGGCCTGTTGGTCACCGCGCATTCCAGCTGAAAAAAGCCTGACTCAAACGTCATAGGCCACTTGTACATTGTGACATAATCAATAAATCAGCAGTAGAAGCCAGAAAAAGAAGTAGGAAAGCTAATGGTCATATTGCCTAAATCCCTACTCTTCATGCGATCCTTTTGCATGATGCAAGGCGAGCGTGCCAGGATCATTCTCTGCTCTTTAACATCTCTGACCTTTTTGCCTTGTTGGAAGCCTTCTGAGAAAGGAGAGGGTATAGCTGGTGTGTCACGACAGAAAATGCATGCAGGAATTATGTAAGGGCCCTGACATTTCGGTCTGTGACCTGCTTTAGGCCTTTACTAGTTTGAGGATCAGTCAGACATTTGCTCAGACAGACCCAAGAGGTTGGCGCCACCCGTGGGCTGAAATGATTTCTTAATGTAAAGCCTGTTGTGGGCTCATTCTCTGTGATGTGAGACAATATGGGCATTATCATCAGCACACAATAACACAATATGTAATGATATAAACTGGCATTTCCTCATTACTCAGTCCTGATAGTTCATGTCCCTCACAGCTAAAAGAAGTGTGTGCTCAGTGTTACTTCTCTCTAATATTTGAGCTTTGCTGCAAAATGGTGTTTGTACGCATGTCACATTTATCTGCTGAAGGAGGAAGTGTCTTAAATACAGCTCTCTACTGTTAACTTAAAGGTAGGCTGGCCTTCAATGGGAAGAACCTAAAAAAAAAAATATATATATATATATATATATATATATATATATATATATATATATATATATATATATATATATATATATATATATATATATATATAATTTTATTATATATAATTAATTTTTTGTATAATATTTAATTTTTTTGCCGCATTATTTGCCATTTTGACATGTTTAATATGAGAATCCACCAATTTAGCTACATAATTATGTCAAAAAAGGTACATATTGTTTTAAATACCATGCAGACTCTTCAAAATATTTTGTCTAATAGCACATTCACTAAGATGATAGGAGTGGGCACATGTAGACACAAGCAGATGTGTATTAAACTGGCACCTCACCAGAGATCTGAGATGAACCTAGAGTCCAATCCAAGGCTGGACCAGACCATGGGAAACTTGACGTCAAAGAAGTTCAGCCTCCAAAATAAGTAACCTTTTTCCCCTCTCCTCTCCGGTCTGGCCTGCATTTTCATATTCCACTGGTATTTCCGGATGGCTCCCACATTTGCAAAATAAAGGCCATCAGAGTAATCATTATAATGTTGAACAATAATAACTGGGGGAACCAAATGAAAGCCTGGAGAGGCTTGTTGACCTTTCAGAGCTAAACTGGTCCTGGCTTCTGTCTGTGCACTGCTGAGCCCATTGTGTTCCCAGACCTTATCATTGTTTTGCAGTTTCCTCTCCATGCTGTGAGTGTGCACGTGCGCATGTGTGAGTGTGTAAGTTTATGTCTGTGCATGTGTCCAGTCCGGGCATATATGCATGTGTCTATCTGTTTTAGTGACCTGAGCTGGCAAACTGCAGAGGTTCAAAGGTTTGAGAGTTGATACTTGTGGTTTCACACTTACTGGGTATACACACACACACACACACACACACGTGCACATTTGCACATTTGGATCAAAAGTTTACTTACTAAAAGGACAGTTAAGGACTCTGAAGGTGCTTTTTGGCTGCTTGGATGAATTAGTTTGTAATTAGATATAATTATTATTATTTTATTGTCTCCAAACCATGAACTAAAACTTAAAATGAATTTCTAAAAATACCATAAGTGTATTAAAGAGACTTATGCATATATGTTGCAGAAGCAATCAGATGACAGCTTTCCATAAATGAATCTGATTTTTCACATGCATCACATTCTCAACCTCCATCAGCAATACATCATACTGTTATGCCATTTACTAACTAGACTACATTGCTCCAAACTCATTATCATCTTATTGGACTTGAGCGTACACAGGTAGTCAAAACAAAAGGGCATTCACCAAACTGTTCCACAAAGTAGACATAAATATTACAAATCCAAAAGCATTGAGCTCCTTCACTGAAATAGGGCTAACAAACTGCTCAACAGACCCCACACCATCATCCCCTCTCCACCAAAACTAACACTTCACACAATGAGAATAAGAACAGTCTATCACCAGTCCACCAGAATGCGTTTTGAGCCCTCACATAATAAAAAAAACATCATTAGTCACACAGACATGTCCACTACTATGAAAATGCAGGTGGCTTTACACCACTGTCTGACTTTCACATACAGCAATTTT